>MU726721.1:0-62653 GCA_026770625.1 Nicotiana glauca | reverse complement strand
CCCCCCCAGCAAAAATCAGTTCTCACTCTTCCGACGTCCGTTATCGAGCAAATATACTGAGTCACAGGCTCACGATGCCCCGACTTCAAAGAAGGCCTCTCGACCTTGGAATTAGAAGCCATCGTGAAAAATTGTGAAATGTATTCCTTAGCACGAGGAAGCATTTCCGCTTCACCTCGAGATAGAAGCAAAGAGGAGTAGGCAACATTCTCCTAAGAAACAGAGGCAGATGTCTTTGCCATGCCTACAAAATTTTGAAAGAGAAAGGGAAGTTGCATTCCTAAGAAAGAAAAATAGTAAAGGTATAAGGAACCTTTTTTAGCATTTGGAAATGCAGTGAGTTGTAAAGAACGAGAAGGGAAGAATTTAAAGAAGCCTCGCGTGCACATTGAGGGAGTCGAAAGGATTTACTAACTACCATAATCAATGCAAAGGCCTTTAAGGGCTGCGTGTGCATCTACTTTTGGCACCTTATGACTACCATTGTTACAAAAGTATCATAGGGGGAAATATTCAAAGTCGTTTCTTATCACTTTGACTCTAAGAAATGTGGAGACTATCTGTGCACGCTAAAATTGGAGGGTCCAATTTACCGTCATTATGATGCCCCGTAAACATACTTCACAAGGCTCGAGACTGGTGTTGAGGGTTGTCGATGCTCGACCTTGAGGAAATGCAGACCAATGGCTATATTGGAAAAGAAGGGAGTTCTCAAGGGGTGCAGCTAGAGCCGATAAAGTCTGTCAGTCTAGTCTGAGGCTACTCTTAGTCCGCATCATCACGTCAGCTAGCTTTCCCATCTCAATTTCTTTGTAATAAATGCATTTGTACTATATTAGGGTTCCCCTTTTCTATATAAAGATCCTTGCCATTTTGTAGGCCTCTGTTGCTCCATATTATAGACACAAGAACATTCTCTCTTCTCTCTAACACATTATCTTGATATTATTGGTTCCAATTATTATTTTTATTATTGTTCATGATTGATTTATTATCATTGACCATACAGAGCCTTCGTTGATTTTGTTATAACTGTTAGTCACTCTTTAACTGCCTTCAATAGCTCTTAGTCGAGCACCTGAATCGACCACGAGGCCCCCTTAATCGACAAGCTCGAGGACCGAATTGTTAACCTATTAGTTTGGTTATCACCTTATTCCTATCTCATGTCTTATTTCTAAGTCTCACACATAGCGTCAACCACTTAACAATAATCATAAAAATTGATCACGTATTTTTAGAGTCCCATAATAAAATTTAATTATTATTATCATTTTCACACTAAATAGATATGCTTGTTTATGTGTCTACACCAGTGGTTATTTTATTATGGTAGATTGTGTATATCAGTCGTGTGTGGTTACCATTGGGGATCATGAGACTAGAGTCATTCTTTTATTGCTTAGCATGGTTGATTTAGATGAGATTTAGGCATGGATTGTCTATCTTTGTACCATGCTATTCTTGATCATCACGCTAAGGCAACGATGTTGGAGATGCTAGGGTTGCCCAGGTTGGAGTGGAGACGTTCACCTTGTCACACTCCTTGTAAAGTGATTTCATATTTGAACGCTCAATGGATGTTTCATAAGGGATGTTTGGTATAGTTGGCCTTTGTGAGGGATGTTAGTGCTGATACTCCTATTGTTCCCATTGTTGAATCTATTTCAGTAGAAAGGGAGTTTCCAAATGTGTTCCTTATAGACCTGTCAGGCATGCCACACGGCATGAATATTGATTGTGGTATTGATTTAGTGTCGGGCAATTAACCCATCTCTATTCCACCATATCGCATGGCAACAGTAGAGCTGAAGGTATAGTTACAGGAGTTTCTTGATAAGGATTTCAGCAGGCCTAGTGTGTCAACTTGGGGTGCACTTGTACTATTTGTGAAGAAGAAAGATGGTTCTATTTGGATGTGCATTACCTATAGGCAGTTGAACAAGGTTACTATCAAGAACAAGTACCACTACCGCATATTAATGATTTTTTGGATCAAATTTAGGGTGCTAGAGTATTCTCAAAGATTGATCTGGGATCGGGGTACCGTTAGTTGAAGATCCGGGCTTAAGATGTTCCAAAGACGGCTTTAAGAACCCACTATGGTCTTTGTGAGTAACTAGTGATGTCTTTTGGGCTGAACAACTCTCCAAGTGCGAGTTTTGGTTAAACTCGATGGAGTTCTTGGGCCATATTGTGTCCAGTGAGGGGATTAAGGTGGATGCAAAAATGGTTGAGGTAGTTCAAAGTTGGCCCAAACCGTCTATTGCTACTAAGATCCAGAGTTTTCTTGGGTTGGCTGGGTATATACGCTATTTTGTGGAGGGGTTTTCATCTATAAAAGCCTCATTGACTAGATTGACATAGAAGTGTGCCCCATTTAGATGGTCTAATGAGTGTGAAGAGAGCTTTCAAAAGCTCAAGACTGCCTTGATTACAACTCCAGTTCTGGATTTGCCTTCGGGATTGGGTTTTTGCATAGTCTATTGTGACGCTTCACTGATTGTCATTTGATGTGTGTTGATGTATAAGGGTAGAGTGATTTCTTCTGCTTCTCGCCAGTTGAATCCCTATGAGAGCAACTACCCAGTGCACAATTTGGAGTTGGTAACCATTGTTCTTGCACTCTGGATTCGCAGGCATTATCTTTATGATATGTCTTGTGAGGTGTTCACATATCATATGAGTCTCCAACACTTATTCAAGAAAAATGATCTGAACTTGAGGCAACAGACGTAGTTAGAACGCCTAATGGACTATGATATCACCATTCTTCATTGTCCGAGGAAGTCCAATGTGGTGGGCGATGCTTTGAGTAGGCAGGGTGGGAGCATGGGGAGTATTTCTCGTATTTCAGTTGGGGAGATACCATTAGCATTGGATGTTCAAGATTTGGCCAATCGGTTTGTGAGTTTTGATATTTCGGAGCCTAGGAAGGTTCTTGCTTGTGTTGTATCGTGGTCATACTTGTTTGAGAACATCAAGGCTCATTCGTATGATGATCCCCACTTGCTTATCCTAAGGTATATGGTGCATCATGGTGATGCTAAGGAGGTTACTGTTGGTGATGATGGGGTATTTAGGCTAAAGGGTCGGATCTGTGTTTCAAATACAGATGGGTTACGAGATTTGATTCTTGAGGAGGCCCATAGTTCCGGTATTCTATTCATCTGGCAGCCATGAAGACGTGTCATGATTTCAGGCAGCACTATTGGTGTAGGGGATGAAGAAGGATATTGTAGAGTATGTTTCTCAGTGTTTGAACTATCAATAGGTGAACACGAGCATCAGAGTCTTTGTGGTTTACTTTAGAGGCTTGATATTCTAGAGTAGAAGTGGGAGCGTATCACTATAGATTTTATAGGTGGGATTCCATGGACCTTAAGGAGATTCGATGTGGTGTTGGTCATTATGGAAAAACTAACCAAGTCTGCATACTTCATTCAAGTCATGACTACCCACTCTTTTGAGCAGCTGGCTCGGATTTATCTCCGTGAGATTATTCGTCTTCATAGTGTGACCGTGTCCATTATCTTAGATCGAGGCAAGAACTTTACATTGAATTTTTAGAGAGCAGTGCACTGGGAGTTGGGTACATAGGTTGAGCTAAGAATGATATTTTATCCCTAGATGGACAAGAAGTCCAAGTGCACTATATAGATTTTGGAGGACAAGATTTATGCCGACAAGAAGGCTCGTGATGATGCATATATATTGGTTGAGAAGGTTCTACTTTGATTTTTTCCCATGAAAGGTGTGATGAGGTTCGGAAAGAAGGGCAAGCTGAGACCTAGGTATATTGGTCTTTTTGAGGTGTTTGAGAGAATTGGAGAGGCGGCCTACATACTTTCCTTACCACCTAGTCTATCGAGAGTTCACCCAGTCTTTAAAGTATCTACGCTTTGAAAGTATTATGGAGATCTGTCACATGTTTGGGACTTCAACATGATTCAGTTTGATGAGGATTTGACTTATGATGTGGAGTAGGTGACCATTTTTGACCAACATGTTTGAAAGTTGAGGTCGAAGAACATAGCATTGGTGAGTGTTCATTAGAGAGGTCATCCGCTCGAGAATGATACTTAAGAGGCCGAGAAAAAGATGCAGAGTAGGTATCCTCACCTTTTAGAGACTCCAGTTATGCTTTATACTTGTTCGAGGATGAAAATTTATTTAAGAGGGGAAGAATGTAACGATGTAGTCGGTCATTTTAAGTATTTTATCCTCATTTCCGCAATATGGTGCTTTACATAAGTGTATTTATGGTTATGTGACTTGGGGGAATGGTTGGTTTGGTTTTAGGGACGTTTTGTATTGAATTAGGATACTTGGTCCCTTGGTAGAATGCTTAAGTTGTATGAGTTGAGCGGAGTTTGACTTTTGTGTAGACGACTCCATAGTAGTGTTTTGATGGTTCCAATAGCTCTTTATGGTAATTTTTGGACTTCGGAAAATGTGGAGATTCAGATTAGGAGGTTCCTAGGTTATTTTAGCTTGAATTTGCAAAAGTTGGAAGGTTTGGAAGGTTGATAGGTTTGACCGAGGGTTGACTTTGTTGATATTGGATTCTAATTTTGGTTTCAGGAGTTAGGATAGGTACATTGTGTCATTTGGGACTTGCATGCAAAATTTGAGGAAATTCTGAGTTGATTTGACTTGGTTGGACACGAGAATTGGAAGTTGAAATTTTGTTAGTTCTTTAGGCTTCAATAAAGGTGCGATTCACGATTTTGATGTTGTCTTGTATGATATTAGGCCTCAAGTTGGTTTGTGTAGTGTTTTGGCGTTGGTTGGTGTGGTTGAAAAGGTTCCCTAACGGTCTTATGTGTGTTTTAGATTGATTTCAGATCATTTTTGGTTTA
Source organism: Nicotiana glauca (assembly GCA_026770625.1). Classification (NCBI taxonomy): domain Eukaryota; kingdom Viridiplantae; phylum Streptophyta; class Magnoliopsida; order Solanales; family Solanaceae; genus Nicotiana; species Nicotiana glauca. The sequence goes on along the minus strand of MU726721.1, from coordinate 57,791 downwards.
AGATGGCATTTTTAAGAGTTCTAATTTTTGGCGCTTTCGCACCTGTGAATGGTTGGCCACAAGTGCGAGTCCGTAGGTGCAGGCATATGGTCTAAGAAGCATACATGGCTGGAGACTAGAGAGGATCACAAATGCGTAAGGCTATAAAAGCGGGAGGTCAAGATTTGAGATTGGGTCACAGGCGGGGGCTTCTATCCGTAGAAGCAGAGTTGTAGATGCAATTAAGCGTCCACAAATGCGGAACTACAGGAAATGAATTTATATCAAGGGGGTTTGGATATTTTCTCATTTTTGGAGTTGTAGAGCTCGGCTGGAGGCGATTTTTGGAGGGAAATTTATCTTTACTTGATTTTGGTGTTATATATTGATTACCTATAGATTGTTACTCCTAATTTGTAAGAATTAAATGTGAGATTTGGGAGTTTTTGGACTATGATTTTGGAGAGTGAGATTTGATGATTTGAGGGTCGATTGAGGTTGGGTTTTGATGAAACACATATGTTTGTACTCGTATCAAAATAGGTGTTTTGAATTTGTGAGTTTTGTTGGGTTCCAAGGTGTGAGCCCAGGATTGACTTCTTAGGTTGACTTTGCGTAATTGATTCAAGATATTAGCTTTATCATTTGGAATTATTTCCTATTGCTTTTATTGATGGTATTAAGTTATTTTGGCTAGATTCGAGCTATCTAAAGGTTTATTCACGCGGTAAGGGCTTCTTAGAGTACTGATTTAGCTTGCTTGAGGTAAGTATATTACCTAAACTTCGTAGAGGCACTAGTTGCATGAGTTATTTGTGATTGTTACGTGCTAAGGGTGGCGCACATGTGTGGGGTTGAACCCATATGCGTGTACTAGGGTATTATTCATGCTCGGGGTAATGCTTAAGCTATGATATGCCTTAAATTGGTTGCTAAGCTTAATGTTGTATTATTTCTTATATTTGTACCCATGTTGTGAGCTATTTGAGTCATGTTTGAGGCTATATAAAGGTTAATATCCTTATTGAATATGATTATTGCTACTTTTGTGATGTATTTTCCTGCTTGAGCTATGATAGAACACTTTGCATATGCATACACCTTAGCATGTCACTTATATCAGTCCAGGAGTATTACATTTGATGTTAATTGATCATGTACATGCATTACTGTATATTTGCTCTCTGGGTGATATGGATTGGACTGGTAGAATGTGACCACGGTGGACGGATTGTGATCAAGTGAGTTGCCCGTGTGGATTCGAGATATTGATATTATTGGCACGTGAGTTGTTCGTGCAACATGTGAGTTGTCTGTATAGATGATATTATTTGTATGTGAGTTGTCCGTGCAACATGTGAGTTGTCGTGCAACATGTGGATATCGATTCACCCCCTAGGGTCACCCTCGCATGTTCCTTCATGATGGTGTATATGTGGTTTGAGGAAATCTAGTCAGTGGTTTGGTTCAGTTATTGAGATTCGGATGAAAATAAACAGTGTTTGATTTGGTTATTTCATTTCATCTTTACTTGCCATTTTCTTGGTTGTTTACCGCATTTTTTTGCATATCTTCTATATATCCTTGACTTTTGACTTAGTAGAGTAAGTTAAGTATTGTGTGTACCAAGGTGGTTTCTATCTATGGTTCATGACTTGATTATATATTTTTTAACAAGTACTTGATTATATTATTTTTTGTATTTGTTGGAATTATGATCTGTACAGGTGGATAGCAAGTATAATTTATAATTCTTGCTTCTATTACCTCGCCAAGGTTAGTTATGATACTTGTTGAGTACACGAGCTCGGTTGTACTCATACTACACATGTGCTTAATTGTGGAGATCCAGATGTTCGACCAAGCCACCAATAGCTAAGGGTTGTTGCTGAATTATCTTCGACGGATGAGGTACAGTTGCATCTCGACCGCAGTCTTGGCCTCTCCTTTCATTTGCATTATCTTTCATTATGACAGTATTGTTATTTGGTATTTCAAACTTATATTTCCATTTTAGAGCTCATGACTCTGTCTTTACCAATTCTGGCTGATTTTTTATATATCGACGTTATTATGTTATGATGATGGATTTAGACTTGTATTATTTTCATCATTTCTATTATCATTATTTTTTATTGTTATGTTCGGTTGTTCTAGAAAGTGTGTTGGGTTCCATTACGACCAGTTTGTAGTTTTAGGTTGTGATATTATTAGACTCCTGCAATGTTGTCAGTTGAGGGAGTTCAACCTACTATTGTCAAGCAGCCTGAGGATAGGCCCACGATGTCAAGATGATAAGCTGAAGTGGTTACACAAGTTCACGAAGTTGCGTTATCCTCACCTTTGTGGTACACCTTCAGAGAATGCTCAACGATTCTTGGATCGCTGTCATGAGATCCAGTACAATTTAGGTCTTGTTGAGTTTAATGGAGTTCACTTCACCGTTTTCCATATTTTGGGTTTGGCCTAAAAATGGTGGCAGGTTTATAAGATGGGCCGACCGGCAGGAAAACCTCCTCTTACATGGGATCAGTTCTCATGGATCCTTTTGGAGCAGTTTGTGCCATGCACCGGGAGAGAGGAGATGAGGATGTAGTTTGAGTACCTATAACAAGGTCAAATGTCAGTTACTAAGTATGAGATGAGGTTTACAGAGATGTCATGTTATGATACTACTTTGATTCCCTCTAAGGAGGAGAGAGTGAGGATCTTAACTACAGTATTCGCTCTGCTGTGGCGGGACAGACCGAGATAAAAACTTTATTCTACTAGGTTGTGGAGATAATGGATCATGCTAAGCGAATCCGTCGTGAGGCTATGGAGATTACACATGGTAAGGACAAGAGGCCCCAACATTTAAGTAGCTTCAGTGTTGCCTTGTCTAGAGGCCGAGGTGGATTTGAGAAAGGACATTCTAGGAGGCCAATTTTTCATTCATCACCGCCCAGTCAATGAGATTTAGTGTAGTCTTCATTTAGTGCAATCCCAACACATATTTTTACCGCACTCAATTTATCTAAGGTTCATCAGTATCAGGTTGTTCTAGTGGGTATTTTGGTTCAGGAGATCTGACTCGGGCTCCACAATCATTTTCGGTCAAATACTATAAGTGTGGAGAGTTAGGGAACGTGAGGAAACATTGCCCCCATCTTCATAGAAGTCCATTGCAGTAGAAGGCCAGACTATAGTTCCCGCACCGATTGTTGCACTACTTGCTCAGCCAATTCAGGGCAGAGGTCATCTAGGCATGGTCTTTCAAGAGGAGGCGCTCAATTGTGTGGAGATCAAACAAGTGTTATAATTTCCTAATGAGGATCGAAGATGTTGCTTCTAATGCGGTTAGTACATGTATTATTTCTTTGTGCCATAATGATGCTTCAATATTATTTGATCCTGGTTCTATTTATTCACATATGTTATCATACTCTGCTTCTTGTTTGGATATGCCTCATGGTTATCTTAATGCTCATTTGCATGTATCTAAACCTGTTGGAAATTCTAATGTGGTGGATAAAGTTTATCGGTCATGTATAGTAATTATTTTTGGGTTTGCGACGTGGGCAGAATTCTTATTGTTAGATGTGGTGGATTTTGATGTGATCTTAGGTATGGATTGGTTATCTATATATCATGGTATAATTGATTGTCACGCTAATATCATGACAATGGTGATGTTGGGGTTTCCGAGGTTGGAATGGAAAGGTTCTCTTGGTTGCACTCCTAGCAGAGTGATTTTGTTCTTGAACGCTCAACAGATGATGATTAGGCAGCTTGGTGTGTCTAGATTTTGTAAAAAATGTTAGTGCTAATACTCCTATTGTTGACTCAGTTCCAGTGAGGGAGTTTCTGAACGTTTTTCCAACAGACCTACCAGACGTGACACACGATAGGGATATTGATTTCGTATTGGGCACACAACCTCTCTCTATTCCTATATATCATATGGCTCAAGAGGAGTTGTTGGATAAAGGGTTCATTGGTCCTGGTGTTTCACCTTGGGGTGCGCCCGTGTTGTTTGTTAAGAAAAAGAATGGTTCTATGAGAATGTGCATTGACTATCAACAATTTAATAAGGTGACTATTAAGAACAAGTATCCACTACTGTGCATTAATGATTTGTTTAATCAGCTTCAGGGTACTAGGGTGTTCTTGAAGATTTACTTGAGTAAGGGGTATCACCAGTTGATGATCAGTACTACAAACATTCCAAAGACTTCTTTTCGGACTTGTTATGGACATTATGAGTTTTTTGGTGATGTTATCTGGGTTTACTAATGCCCAATAGCTTTCATGTAGTTTATTAACACTGTGGCCCATCCCTATTTGAGTTTGTTCGTCATTGTGTTCATTGATGATATATTGATTTATTGTCGCAGTAGGGAGAAGCATCAGTTGCATTTGTGGATTGTGCTTCAGACTTTGATTGAGAAAAAACTATATTCTAAGTTCTCCTAGTGCGAGTTTTATTTGGACTCGATTGCATTTCTGGGTCATATAGTATCTATTAAAAGGATCAAGTTGACCCAAAGAATATTAAGAAAGTCTAGAGTTGTCTCATACCTTCTACCTCTACTGATAGTAGAAGTTTCTTGGGTTTTATTGGTTACTACTATTGCTTTGTAGAGGGATTTTCATATATTATAGCCCTATTGACTAAGTTGATTTAGAAGGGCGCTCCTTTCTGGTGGTCAGATGTGTGTGAGGTGAGCTTTTAAAAGATCAAGACAAACTTGACAATAAGATTGGGGTCATGTATGGTTTATGGCACTCTATTTACTTCATATTTCTAGAGGGTTATTTAGCGTGAGTTAGGCACGTAAGTTTAGTTGAGTACTGCATTTCACCTTCAGATGGATACTGTCACGCCCCAACCTCGGGAGGCGCGACCGGTGCTCAATCAAGTGAACTCAATCGAGAAAGCCTTATTGACTCTTTCTACCTAACTTAATATAATTAAGGAATACGGCTTTCGATTAATTAGACAATAGCAAAAATCGAGACAACATTGTTAATTCATTTTTTTATATCACACATCTTAAATCATGGCTAAGTTTTCATGATTTTATACAGTCATTGCTTAGACGAACTAGAGAATATAGTTATAACAAAGATCATTAACCCAACCAATACCCATACATAACCCACACAACGTCTACGGAGCCTCTATGGATACAAAAGACAAATTATGACAACGCCGGCAACAAGGCTCCTGCTATACCTCAAAAATAGGAGTCTACAACAAAAGATGTACAACATAACCCCTTGAAGGAAAAAGGGTCTAAATAAGTCATCGAGATGAGGACACTCCGCTACACGCGATCGGCACTATCCACTCTAGAGCCACCTACATTCATTTAAAAATGTAGCGCCCCCGACAAAAGTGACGTTAGTACCATGGAATAGTACTAGTAAGTATAACTAAACACCATCTGATTAGAAAGAACTTTCATACAACAATATGAATTCACAAGCATAACCCAAAACTTCAAACGATCACCACATTCTCAAATAAAGGAATCATACAACTTTCACATCATTTTTCTGTTGTTTTTAGTTTGGGGCCTTTCACACTATTCAAAAGTTGTTCACATTACCTCTGCTATCTTGAGCGAAGTCCGATCTCGACCCGATCGGCTAGGTTGCCTCATTTGAGACATACACTTCAATCACAATCTCATTTTCCCTTTTTTCCGGAATTCATTCACAATACCACCGCTATGTTGAGCGGAGACCGATCGGCTAGGCCGCATTACAAAGGCGTTGTTCCCTTCTCATTAATCAATTCATTTCACATATATTATTTCATAGGCACTTGGGGCCACAACTTTATCACATCATTTTTGGCACTAGGCCTCATTTCACATTGTTCCCAATTTAAATATTTGCTTTTCCATTTAGGACAGTAGGTGCACACAAGAGCAATTTAAATTGTAAGCATAAATAAGATTTCATGTAGATGGCACAATAGTGCAACTTCAATCTAAATCTGAGGTCTAAGAATTTCAACACATAATTCATATCTTTTTCCCCTTTTCAAGTGATCAAGATAGCATGTTGATAATGTTGAGACACATCTTTAATATTACCATATTCACACAAACACCGATGAAGCTCAATTTCTAAAAGACGGGGTTTTATCCATACAAACCTCAATAAAGCTTTCCCCTAATTCTTATATAATTCCGGGACTCTTAGCAATTCAATCTATTGCATAAGAATTACAATCGAACCAAGAATTAGAGACAAGATTAATAATCTAGCTCGATTGAGCATATTATCAAGCACTAAGGGTGTATTGTGATCTTAGGTCCTTTTTGAGAGCGACTTCTATCATTTTATACCCCAATTGCTATCTTTTTTAATTCACAACATCCCAATACTCCATTATCTATTGTGCATGCAAGATTACTTGCACTTGTACCCACGTACCCGCTTGCTAGTTACTTATTTTTATAAAAATTTCGAAATTATAGATGAGGGTACAATTCTTACCTCTTAGGATAAAGACCTAGTGATTTAAATTAACAATCTTCAAGGATTTGGGCAAAGATTGAGAGGGGAGTTGATGAAGATTACTTCCTCTCACTCTAGAACTCCCTCTCTCACTCTATATGCTGGGAAATAATAGAGATATGGTCTAGTGGGGTGTTTTTAATGGGATGTGGTTTGATTTTAAAAATTAGAAAATAGGAGCCCGACTAAAATCTGTGATCACAAATAGTTGACATGCGGCTCGCATAATGGACCGCAAAATGCTCCACAAAACCTAAAGACATTGTTTGGGTATGCGACAAAAATGCGGTCTGCATGCCCGTTCTGTGGTCGCATAATGCACTGCAGAATTGCCCCTTACAAAATCCCAAGGGGATTATGCGATGACTATGCGACCCGCATATCGATTATGCGATCATATAATTGATCGCATAGTTTACCTCAAATTGACCAACATACTGTTTCATTCTGCGGTGACTATGCCAATTGCATTCTCAACCGCATAATTGCACTTTTCTGGAAAACATTGTTCCTTGACTTTTTTTAATGCATATATCAGTCTAAAGGAATTTTACAAATTTCAAACACGTATTCCTAACTTGGCACTACAAGCTCTCGGTTTTGAGTAAAAGTTTTCACGGGGCCTTACATCCTCCCCCACTTAAGATTATTCGTTCTCGAATGAGGATCAATGTTCACTCATTAGCAAATTTTCTTCATGCAATCTAAGTTTCTTACAGTCATGGAACACCTCAACAGCTCTAAAATTGGCTAACTCCGTAAATTTCTAAAAAAATTTCCAGAGTTTCCTTTGTATCTAGGCCTATCTACCTATCAGAGAGCCCTAGAAGACATACCCTAACAGCATATACATATTCTATAGACACAACATAACCTGTACAATACTAACCATGTCCACATAGGCAACCACATAACCGAAACGAAACAAAATAGGTTTGCATAGATCAAATCAAGGATACAGAGTTCATAGGGACCAAATAGATGAAAATTATTACATAGCTATACAAACAAATGTGGGTACTTCCTCCTTATTTCTTCCTCGGCATCCAAAGTGGCTTCCTCAACCTGCTGCTTTCGCCATAACACCTTTACAGAGGCAATTTCCTTATTCCTCAATTTTTGAACCTGACTGTCAAGAATGGAAACTGGAACTTCTTCATAGGACAGTTCTTTATTGACCTCAATAATTTCAACTGGTACGATAGTGGACAGATCTCCCACTACTTTCTTCAGCATAGACACATGAAAGACTGAGTGTACCAATGACATCTCGGGTGGCAACTCAAGCTTGTATGCCACCTGACCAATCCACTTGATGATCCTGTACGGTCCGACATACCTTGGGCTTAATTTTTCTTTCTTCCCAAACCGCATGATACCCTTCGTGGGGGAAAGCTTTAATAATACCCAATCATCTTCTTTGAACTCCAAATCCCTATGACAGACGTCCAAATAAGACTTTTGGCAACTCTGAGCAGTTTTTAACCTTTCCATAAAATTTTGACCTTCTCCATGGCCTGGTGCACAAGGTCTGGCCCTATCAATTCGGCTTCTCCAACCTCAAACCACCCAATGGGAGACCTACATCTCCTACCATACAATGCCTCAAATGGTGCCATTTGGATACTAGCGTGGAAGTTGTTGTTACAAGCAAACTCTATGAGTGGCAAGTGATCATCCCAGCTACCTTTGAAATCAAGAGCACAAGCACGCAACACGTCCTCAAGCGTCTGAATAATCCGCTCTGCTTACCCGTCAGTCTGGGGGTGAAAAGCTGTGCTAAGATCTACCTGCATGCCCAAACCTTGTTGAAATTTATTCCAAAAGTTGGCTATGAACTGAGCCCCTCGATCTGAAATCATTGAGACCGGAGTACCATGCAACCTAACTATTTCCTTGATATACAACTGAGCGTACTGTTCCATTGTGTCGGTAGATTTCACTGGCAAGAAGTGTGCTAATTTTGTGAGTCGATCCACAATCACCCAAATTGAGTCAAACTTGCACGAAGTGTGCAGCAACCCCACCACAAAATCCATGTTGATCATTTCCCATTTTCACATTGGGATTTCTATGCTTTGAGCCAATCCACTTGTCCTTTGATGTTCGGCCTTCACTTGTTGATAATTAAGACACCTTGCCACAAAGTCTACCACATCCCTTTTCATGTTGTTCCACCAATAAACTTCCTTAAGACCATGATACATTTTTGTAGAACCTGGATGCACTTAATACCTGAAAGTGTGAGCTTCTACCATGATCCTTTCCCGAAGACCATCAATATCCGAAACACATAGGTGGCCTTGGTACCGTAGGGTACCATCATTAATGCCAAAGGAAAAAGCTGTGGTCTTGTGTTTATGAATCCCTTTTTTCAGCTGTGTTAATAATGGATCATTGAATTGCTTCTCTTTCACCTCCGCCACAAGCGATGATTCGGCTCTATTTTGCATAATTATCCATCCTTTAACAGAGTCTGCCAGGAGAACTCCCAAACTAGACAAATGATAAACCTCCCGAGCCAACGATCTCTGATATGCTTTCAAATGAGCCGAACTTCCCATAGACTTTCAACTAAGAGCATCTGCCACAACGTTAGCCTTTCTCGGGTGATAGAGAATATCAATGTCTTAGTCCTTGAGTAACTCTAGCCATCTCCTTTGCCTCAGATTCAACTCCTTCTGCTTGAAAATATATTGAAGGCTCTTGTGGTCCGTGAATACATCCACATGGACCTCATATAGACAATGTCGCCAAATCTTTAGCGCAAACACCACTGTGGCAAGCTCTAAATCATAGGTCACATAGTTCTTTTCATGATTCTTGAGTTGCCTAGAAACGTAGGCTATAACCTTGCCATGTTGCATTAACACCCACCTGAGCTCGATCCTTGAAGCATCACATTATACCACAAACCCCTCTGTACCCTCTGGCAGGGTTAATACCGATGCTGAAGTCAGTCTTGATTTCAATTCTTGGAAGCTCTTGTCACATGCATCTGGCCACTAGAACTTAACTGCTTTCTGGGTCAATTTAGTCAGTGGAGAGGAAAGTGTAGAAAACCCCTCCGCAAATCTTCTGTAGTACCCGGCCAAACCCAATAAACTGCAAATCTCTATTGAAGTAGTATGTCTAGGCCAATTTTTCACTGCTACAACCTTTTGAGGATCAACCATAATCCCTTCCCCGGAGACGACATGACCCAAGAATGTGACAGATTCAAGCAAAAATTTACATTTCAAAAATTTTGCATACAATCGATGCTGCTGAAGAGTCTACAAAATTTCCCTAAGATGTTAGCATGATCCTCTCGACTTTGGGAATACACAAGAATATCATCAATGAACACTATTACAAAGGAGTCTAGAAAAGGCTTGAAGTCTCGATTCATAATATCAATGAAAGTTGTCGGGGCATTTGTTATCCCAAAGGACATCACTAGAAATTCAAAGTTCCCATATCGAGTTCTAAAAGCTAGGCTAGCAGGCTGTGCTGTGCCCCTACCTTCTCCCTAGAGGGATACACGACAATTCCTATGAATGTGACCCCTAATCCTACATCCATAACATACGAGCAACTCCATGTAGCGAATCCCCGAGTGCATCTTCCCGCACCTGGGGCATGGGGACCTCTGCTGCTGCTGGGATTTCTCTCCTGACCGGCCTCGTTGGTGAGATCCCCTGTCACCCTGACTGGGCCTAAAATGACTCCACTGCTGCTGCTGGCTGGGCTTAGATGGCGGTGCGCTGGCTGAAGATGGCGTAACAGACTGGGATGGCCTAGATGATCCTCCCCGAAAAGCTTATCTTCTCCCACCTAGAGACTCGCTCATGTTGCCTGCAGACTGGGTCTTTCTGCTACCCTCTCTCTCCATTCTGTTCTTCAGTTTACGGTTCTCAGTGGACTGAGCAAATGCTACGATCTTCCATAATTCATGTCAGAATTCAATGCAACTCTGGAAGACTCATTAATAGTCAAAGGATTAAGGCCCTGAACAAACCGATGCACCCTAACCTCCATCATGGGAAACATGTGGATAGCATATTTGGATAGGCGGGCAAACTCCAGATGGTACTCCCAAACACTTCTACTACCTTGTTTCAGATTCTCAAACTTAGCTGCACGGGATGCACTTGTCTCGGCATGCAGGAAATGGTCTATAAATGCGTCGGCAAACTCGCTCCACCTCACCGGAGGGCTCCCCTCCTCACGAGAATCTTACCACAACTCAAACCACGATTAGGCCACCCTTTTCAGACGGTAAGAAGATAACTCTACTCCCTATATCTCTATTGCATGCATAACCCTGAGGTCCTTGTGCATCTCATCAATAAAATGCTGAGGGTCTTCTTCTACATTGGCACCCGTAAATACTAGATGGTCTAACTGAAGGAATCTGTTCACCCTAGAACTGGTGGAATCCCCTTGCTCGGTGGAGGAACTGGGTGCAACAATTGACCTCTGGGCTTGGGAGGCCACTAGTTGTGTCAGCATCTGAATAGCTCCCCTCAGATCCCAATCAGAAATACCAGAACCAAAAGCTAGGGTTGGAGGTGAGACAGGAGTATCAATGGGAGGGATAGTAGTATCTTCCATAGGTGTATGAACTGGGGTAGTCTACTCTGGAATAAGAGAGTCGGCAGGGTGATAGCAGGGCAACTACCGTCACCAGCAGCATCAAACAATGATTTATCAGCCATTCCTGAGGTGGCAATGGCTCCTTGGTCAATTTTTGCTTTCTTCTTAGGTGCCATTCACTGAAAGGTAGAGCAATGCACTATTTAGAGGGGGGAACAATAGTTTCACAACTGTCGCACGATCCAGAATGTCAAAGAAGGGTGTTATTCCTAATGCCAAGTAGCCTCCAACTTATAGATGTGGTCGACTTCACATCGATAAGAACGACTCTACTAGAAATGGCTCCGAGATGTCCTAGGATACTTTAAAACGTTAGGCTCTGATACCAAATTTTTCACGCCCCACCCCCGGAAGGCACGAACAGTGCTAAATCGAGTGAACCCAACAGAGCAAGTCTTATTGACACTTTCTACCCAACTCAATATGACTAACGAATCCGGCTTTTGATTAATTAGACAATAGCAAAAATCGAGCATTCAACATTGTGAATTCATTTTTTATATCACACATCTTAAATCATGGCTATGTTTCTAAGATTTTATACAGTCATTCCTTAGACGAACTAGCGAACAGATTTATAAAATAGATCATTAACCCAACCAACACCCATACATAACCCACACAGCATCTACGAAGCCTCTATGGATACAAAAGATGAATTATGACAATGCCGGTAACAAGGCCCTTGCTGTACCTCAAAAATAGGAGTCTACAACAAATGATGTACAACATAACCCCTTGAAGGAAAAAGGGGCTCACCAAGTCTTCGAGATAAGGACACTCCGCTACGCACGATCGGCACTGTCTGCTATAGAGCCACCTACATGCATTTAAAATTGTAGCGCCCCTGGCAAAAGGGACGTTAATACCATTGAATAGTACTAATATGTATAACTAAACACCATCTGATTAGAAAGAACTTTCATAGAAGAATAAGAAATCACAAGTATAACCTAAAACTTCATACGATCACCATATTGTCAAATTAAGGAATCATACAACTTTCACATCATTTTCCGTAGTTTTTAGTTTGGGCCTTTCACACTATTAATCATTTTGTTCACAATACCTCCGCTATATTGAGCAGAGTTCGATCTCGACCCAATGGGCTAGGTTGCCTCATTTCAGACATACATTTCAATCACAATCTCATTTTCCCTTTTTTCCGGAATTCATTCACAATACCACCGCTATCTTGAGCGGGGTCCGATCTTCGCCTGATCGGCTAGGCCGCCTTACCAAGGCGTTGTTCCTTTATCATTAATCATTTTTTTTCACATATATCATTTCATAGGCACTTGGGGCCACATCTTTATCACATCATTCTTAGCACTAGGCCTCATTTCACATCATTCCCAATTTCAATATTCCCTTTGCCATTTAGGACAGTAGGTGCACATAAGTGCAATTTAAATTGTAAGCAGAGATAAAATTTCATGTAGATGGCACAATAATGCAACTTCATTTAAAATTTGAGGTCTAAGAATTTCAACATATAATTCATATATTTTTCCCCTTTTCAAGTAATCAAGATAGCACGTTGATCATGTTGAGACACATCTTTCACGCATATAAGGTTACAACACCAATTTATGTAAAATAACAGTTGATGCAAAATTCAACTTTAATCTTACCATATTCACACAAACATCGATGAAGCTCAATTTCTAAAAGATGGGGTTTTAGCCATACATACCTCAATAAAGCTTTCCCCTAATTCTTATAAAATTCTGACGCTCTTAGCACTTCAATCTACTACATAAGAATTACAATTGAACCAAGAATTAGAGACAAGATTAATAATCTAGCTCAATTGGGCATATTATCAAGCACTAACGGTGCATTGTGATCTTAGGTCCTTTTTGAGAGAGACTTCTATCATTTTATAACCCTATTTCTATCTTTTTTTTATTCACAACCTCCCAATACTCCATTGTATATTGTGCACGCAAGATTACTAGACTTGTACACATGTACCCGCTTGCTAGTTACATTTTTTAATAGAAATTTCAAAATTATAGATGGGGGTACAGTTCTTAAGTCTTAGGATGAAGACCTAGTGATTTCAATTGACAATTTTCAAGGATTTGGGGCAAAGATTGAGAGGGGATTTTATGAAGATTACTCCCTCTCACACTCCATATGCTGGGAAATAATAGAGAAATGGTCTAATGGGGTGTTTTTAATGGGATGGGCTCGGATTTTAAAAATTAGAAAATAGGAGACCGACTCAAATTTGCGATTGCAAAGTTGACATGCGGCCTACAGAGTGGACCACAAAATGCTTCCCAAAACCTGAAGATACTGTTTGGGTATGTGACAGAAATGCGGTCCGCATACTCGTTCTGCGGTCGCATAATGCACCGCAGAACTGGCCCTTACAAAATTCTAAGGGGATTATGGGACGGATATGTGGCCCGCATATCGATTATACGATCGCATAATTGACGGCATAGTTGACCTCAAATTGACGAACACACTATTTCATTCTATGGTGACTATGCGGTCCGCATAGCTATTATGCGACTGCATTCTCGACCGCAGAATCACACTTTTCTGGAAAATATTGTTCCTTGACTTTTTTTAATGCATAGATCAGTCCAAAGGGTTCAAACTGTGGCTCGCAAGCTCGCCGCGAAGAATTTTACAAATTTCAAACACGTATTCCTAACTTGGTACTATGAGCTCTCGTGTTTTGAGTAAAAGTTTTCACGAGGCCTTACAGATATGCAGTCCAAATGGACCATTCAAGTATTGGGGGATACATTTAGAGATTTTGTCATAGATTTTGGAATCTAGTGGGATTAGTTTCTTCCATTAGCAGGATTTGCATACAATAACACTACCAATCGAGTATCCTAATGGCTTTGTGTAAGTCCTTATATGGAAGGTGATGTCGTTCTGCTATTGGTTTGTTTGAGCCGGGTGAGGCTAGGTTGTTGGGCATAAATTTGGTTCATGATGCTTTGGATAAGGTGAAATTAATTTAGGAGCAGCTTCATACAATGCAGTCTAGGCAAAAGAGTAATACTGATAGGAAGGTTCGAGATGAAGCTTTCTATGGAGGGTGAGAAGTGCTTGTTGATACCCAATATTTACATATATATTTTATGAATAAAAAGCCTTCAAAATAGCATATGTATGCATATATAAGAATGCACAAGGATTTCATTATTTTCCCCATAATTTTAAGGGTTTAAATTGATTTATTTTCCGCCCTTTTATCCATAAACTTCCCAATAATTATTTTCAAAATTATTATTTTGATAATTTATTTATTTGACTTCTATACTTATTCCAAAATATGGCTAATGTTATTTTTATGTATTTTTACAATTGCATTTAGTATTTTTTGAAGCTAAATTGCATATAATTGCAATGTTAGCCCATTTCAAAATATAATGAAATTTTATATGTATAAAATTGGCCCCTATATTTTTAAAATGTTAATTATGTATTTTAAAATATTTTGACACCTTAAATTATTTCCCGATATCACTTATTATTTATTAAAATTAAATAGGAAAAACTGGGTATTTAAATAACAGCCAAATTTGGCTTTCAATTATAGCCAAATTGGACCCCAATTCCCAGCCCAATTTTATAATAACTAACCCGACCCATATCCTATTAACCCTTACCCAAACCCAGAACCCATCGACCCATTTGAATCCTGGGAGATCAACGGTCCAAATAATTCCCTTCCTTTTTAATTCTAATCAACCCCCTAACCCTAATCATTTCTCCGATCAACCACCTTCAGATGCTCTCTCATCTCCTCTCTTCTCTCAAACCTAACCCTAGACTCCACTCACCTCCTTCTCCGATCATCTCCGATCATCTCCGACGACTATCTCTCAAACCCCAAGCCTCTAATGGTCACTCCACCACATTGCTCATCATCTCTAAGGCCCTCAAGTGTCCTAGGCCATATCGATTGGGACCCAGGGTTTCTGATTCTATTGTTAGAGGCTTCTCTAGTGTGATTTTGGGCAAAATCATACCATATGTATTACGATTTGTGAAGTCACAACAGGTTCCTTCGATTTCTATTTGGGTTTCCTTTGAAACCCTAACTCTCTTCTGAATCTCTCAGATCTGTGTTATCTTCTATGACTTGCTTATTCTCGAGCTTCCTTATGAAAGATCCTCTACTTTAAACAGTTTTTACTTTCGTTGAAAACTAGGGTTTTTTCGGATTTCTTTCTTCACATGTTTTAACCGATTTCCTTATGATTAAATCTTTTCCCTTGTTTATTTTTACCGATTTTATGTTCCTAGTACTTTTTAACTTGACTCTATTAAAAGCCCTAATTTTTAATGATTTTCTTTACTTCATTTCCAGGCGTGCTAGCATAATTTCTTTACTTTGTTTCTATGTGAGCTAGCATGATTTCTTTATTTTGTTTCTATGTGTATTTGCATGATTTCTTTACTTTAGTTTCTATGTGTGTTAGCATGATTTTCTCTACTTTGTTTATGTAGGTTAGCATGATTTTCTCTACTTCGTTTATGTGGTTTAGAATGATTTTCTCTAATCCGTTTCTATGTTAGCATGATTCTTTTTACTTCGTTTCTGTGTGTCAGCATGATTTTTCTTGCCCTGATTCTGTGTGTTAGCCTGTTTACCTGATTTTTGTTAATCTCTTGTGGTCCACATTCTTCGAATATGTTCTGCGGAATTTTTAACCTATTTATATCACCTCTTTATGATTGTATTTGCTCATCTCTTGTTTCTTACTATCTATATGATGTAGCAAACGTCAATACCACACGGGGGGGGGGGGGGGAGGTGATTTGTGTGGTACCCAATTTTTAATCTAGAAGAACATGGTTCTTCTAGGTGTTCTAACTACTACTGTTTGCGGAATTAAAATACATAAAATAAAAGAACACAAGAATTTTTATGTTGAAAACACCTCGCTCAAAAGGTGAAAAAACCACGACCTACTACTTAGTAGGATTTTCCCAAACATCTACTAAACTCAATGAGCCAAAACAGCATTTACAAAACTCTTGTAAACCTAAGGATTAACTCTAATCCCAGTGTGGCACACAACCTCAACTGTTGCGACACTTTCAAGTTAACTCTAACTTGAATACTCAAAGTACCTAATACAATTGCTTCTATGAAAGCTAGAAAGGTACAAGTTTTAAATCACCTACTAAAATTGAACTAGAATAAGAATAAATACAATGGAAATGGTTCTTCCATCTTGTTCAAGTAGCTGCAGACGTGCACACTCAATCTCACATGAATTGCTTGCAAAATAGCCTTGCTCTTTTTCTCTCAATTTTGCTTCACTTCAGCGTTTGTGCATACCTGTAAAAGAGAACAACTTAGTTATTTATTAGATTGGTAATTATAGTTGGATTGTGACTCAATTTCTTATCCTTCATTGAGCTTGGGTCCTAGACTAATCCAAACTCCAACCCTTATTCGGATTTGTTCTCTTTTCATAAGGAGACATCTTCTCCTTATCCCATATGCAATCTTTTCGATCAGTTCAGAAGATATTGCTGCTTGATCCCAAGGACTTATCATCTTCACGTGCCTCTCATGTGCATGGGCCATAACAACTGTGTCTCCTAAGTTGAACCTGGTCCTTCACTGAGTTCATTTGTCATTCTTCAAAACTTTAACTGATCTTGGGCCAAAAAATTCCCCCTTTTTGATGATGACAAACTCTGTGCTTTTACTGATCAGAGAATCTATGGAACTTAGCTAAAATATTATCAGTTGAAAAATTTAACTTATTATTAAGGGCCAGATTTAATTAGGTCATAAACATCACTGTTCAGAAAATAGACACACAATTTCTTTTTGAGCACAATATCATCTTCCCCCTTTTGGCATCATCGAAAAGTTGCATAAACATAATAATCCCAGAATATTAATCATTACTCATGGCCACTGGGGCAACTACAAGTGAAAGCATGCTTTAGTTAATCAAACATCAACTTGACAAATATAACTATTAAGAGCAGAATCATCATAAAACAAGAGAAGTGCAAATTGTCATTGATAAGGCAGTGCTTCTACAAGACAGTCCACAAAAAGAAAGAACAAAAACAACCAACCAGGAACAAAAACAAGAAAAATCTCTTATCTGGGTCACTGGGGGTGACTGAACTGGTTCAGACCTAGGACAAAGATGGCTAAGGCTTTGAAGAACTAGAGGGTTGGGATTGGAGTAGGTTGAGCATTGTTTATTGCATCCCTTCACACTTTTCCTTTTCTTTTGCTAGTTTTGCTTTCAGGCCATTCTTTTCTTCTTCCAACTCAGCCACGCGAGCCTGAAGCCTAGCAATCTCAGCATCTTTGGTCTCACATTCTTGAACCAAAGCCCTAACCTTACTATTCACAAGAGTCTTCACTGATGGACCAGGTTCAACATGGGCTACACTTAGCATATAGTCACAGTCCTGGAGATTCTTGATTCTAAAGTGTTCCTTACTGGAGGCCATTTCACATTTCTTCAAAGGAACGTTCAGTCTGTCCAGTACAGTTGTTAGAATGAATCCATAAGGAGTAGCATGAGCCTTTGAACCATTGATGACTTTGTCCAGCTATTTGACTATGAAAGTAGGCTAATTAATCTGCTTACCCCTCACAAGACACTCCATGAGAACCAGGTCCATGTAATTTGCAGTGTGCCTCCTCTCCTATCTAGGAAGCAAACACTTGTTCACAAACTCAAAGAGCACTTTATGCTCTAGCTTCATTTCACTCTTTTGAACAAATCTTGCCATATGCACCTCTTCAGCATCCTTTGTATCACAGAAGTTCCTGGTGATTTGGAGTGCTGTGGGCAGATCATCTAGAGAAGTCCATCTTTGCCTAGTGTAATCATCATAGTCCATACTTGGAATGTCTAGAGTCCTGCCCAATTCAGGTGAATCAAACTTCACCTTCACACCTTTCACAACACTGGTTATTAGCCCATTTTCCACATAGCCATTTGCCATGAATTCAATCAGCTCTCTTCTGGCTAGTCTTCCATCCATCTGAAGGACCATGTCCTTCCACCCCTGTGCAGCTAAAGCATCCACCAACCTAAGAATGCCTGGCTCCTCCAGGTCTTTCAGCAGCCTTCCTCTTAATATCTTCCTCCTGCTAAAAATAACAAAACGATCTTGCTCTTGTTCAGACTCCTCCCCTTCTTCCTCCTACAGATCTAGTTCTTTTAGCTAAAGAAGGTTCAGCAGGTACAGATTTTGAAGACTTCTTTGCAGGAGTCTTGGTTCTTTTTGGTTTGACATTGGGAACCTTTACAGTTGTACCTATCTCTTGATGGACCAGTTCTATCTCCTCCTCCTCTTCTTCAGTAGCCTCCGAACTTTCCACTACCTTTTCTTTTCCCTTTGTCTTCTTCTTTTTCTTGCTCTTCTCTAATGCTTCCTGTAGTTCTGCTTCACTTTGCCTCCTTGCTTTTCTTTGAGGGTTTAGAAGCAACTGGGGTCCTTTGTGAAGACGCCTTGCACGTCTTTGGGTCGTAACCGGCCCCCACTTTCTTTAGAATATCTGCTAAAGTCTCCTCCATAGAAGAACTATGTTCTTCTTGTTGCTTACTTATTTGAATAAGTCCCTCGGCAGCCTCTCCTGATCCGCTTACCCCTGACTTTAAGCCACCTTCTTCTCCACCACCACATATAGCAAGAACCTCCCCTTTCTTTTTCTTTCTCCTCCTACTAGATTCAGCCCCTTCAGCATTTTTCATAGAACCCACCAACATAAACCAACTATCTTCCTTCTCTACTACATCAGAAAATAAAAATTGGTGTTTACCTCACCTGGGGTTTCTTGACTCTTGTCATTGTCAGAAGACCCAGGTTCTTCTCCTTCACTAACAGAGATGAACTTTTCAGACTCAGAGCTTGAGTCAGATTCTTCAGCTGAAACTTCTTTCCTTTGAATGGCCTTTAATTTTTTGTTCAAAGCTTTTCTGGGAGAGCCGGATGCTACAGTTTTTCTGTCTAACATCTTTTGCCGATGAAATCTGGGTTTTGGGGTTTCAACTGGAGGTGTTGATGATGAAGTATTAGGGGAAACAGGTGTGAGAGTTCCAGGATTGTCTTGAGGATTAGTCATGGCGGAGAATTTCTAGAAATCTTTTGGGAATTTTGGAGAAGAAAGGGGTTTATCAGAAGTATTGGAGAAGTGAATGACGATTATGAGTGATGAGAGAAGGTGTGGAGTGTATTTAAAGAGGTATCATTATTAAGCTTGTAACGGCCGCCTTTTTGGTTGTCAATTAGGAGTCTAATCAAATTAGAATTCCAGACTCTTTAGAGATTAATGAGCGACGCTAGTTTTTAGGAAAAAATCCCGTTTTAGTTAGACTCCTAGGATAATGAAACTAGTTCAATGCTCAATGAATATGTCACGCCCCAACCTCAGGAGGCGCGACCGGCGCTCAATCAAGTGAACCCGACTGAGCAAGCCTTACCGAACTCTTTCTACCCCAACTCAATATGAATGCGGAACTCATGCCTTTGGTTAATTTGAACGATAATACACGGTGTATACCACATTACTGGTTCATTTTATATCATAAAAATTAGTCGTTCATAAGCTAGCTTCATGGATTCTATTAGAGTTATGTCTTAAGGAGATCATAAGTTTTAGGATTACAATATATATATATAGGGGACTCCTAAAATAAAAAAAACCATACATAACCCACCCTAGTGTCTTTGGAGCCTCTAAAGATACAACAGATAAGAATTACTATGCCGGTAACAAGGCCCCGTCTATACCTCAAAAATGAAAAGACATAATAACAAAAGATACACCATACATCCCCATGGAAGAATAAGGGGCTCACCGAGACTTCGAGTAGATGAACACTCCGCTACACACGGTCGCCATTGTCCGCTATGGAGCCACCTACAATCATAATACGAATGTAGCGCCCCCGCAAAAGGGGCGTCAGTACATTTGAATTGTACTGGTATGTATAACTAAACACCATTTTACTAGAAAGAACTGTCAAATAGATACAAGCAATTAATACGGGCAAATCAAAAAAACAATTCATATAATTCTTCATACAATTTCCACAACACCGATTAAGGCAATTCTGTCACATGTTCACCACTGTTCTCATCACCACCGCCATCTCGAGCGGAGTCCGGTCACGACCCGACCGGCTAGGTCACCTCACTGGAGGTATTACTCACAATCAATTTCCATTTCCCTTATCTGTAATCCAATATCGGCATATTACCACCATGTGTGCAGCATGGTGTCCGATCACGACCCGACCGGCTAGGTCACCTCATTGGAGGTATTACTCAATTCTCATAAGTCAACACCTTCAGATATCTATCCCACACATATCAAGGATAATTCAGGTTACAAATGATAGATAAATGAGCACATAGCTAGCATGAAAAATCCTTTGTTTCAATGTCGGCTTATAGCCCAAGTATTTCAACAAATAATTATACTTTCCATCATTCTCTAATTATCAAGATTGGCACGTTATTCACATTGAGGCACATCCTTCACGAATATGTATAGATATGTGCAAATCAATTAATTTCGCAATAACAATCAATACACTAGCCAATTCAACTCTTACCACATGTTCGTAAGCACCAACGGAGCTCGATTTCTAATAAAAGGGGGTTTTAGACATACATATCTCAACAAAGCCTTTCCTTATTCTTTTACAATTTTCCGGAACTCTTAGAGCTTCAATCTATTGAGCAAGAAATTTTGAATTAAAAATTGAAAATTAGAGACGAAACTGAAGTTCTAGCTTGGCTCGAGCATATCATCAAACACTAAAGGTGCATTGTATCTTAGGGCCCTTTTTGAGAGGAATTTCTATCATGTTATACCCCCAATTGCGTCCTTTTTAATTTTACTACTTTCCAATACTCTAAGGTGGCATGCATGCAAGATATTCATTCTTATACCCCATGAATTACTTCCCTAATGGCCCCTTATGGCTAAGTATACAAATATGAGCTGAGGTGATGGAGCCTTGCCTCTTGGGATGAAGATTCAGGAGCCTTTCCTTGATTTTCTTCAATGATTTAGCCCAATCTTATAGAATAATTTGAGGAGAGATTTTCCCTCTCTAAGGAACCTCTTACTCTCTCTAGAATTGCTCAGATGAATTCTCAAAATGAGCTAATACACTGGTTATATCGATAGGGAAGTCGGGTTAAAAACTACAAAAATTGGAGCCCCGAGTGAACTATGCGGTCGCAGAGTAAAAATGCGGTCCGCATAATGGACCGCAGAATTCTCCCCAAAACTAAACATTCTGACTCGGTATGCGGTAATAATGCGGTCCTCATTCATGTTCTGCGGTCGAAAAGTGCACCGCAGAACTGCCCTTCGCAAATTCAAAAGAAAATATGCGATGACTTATGCGGTCCGTATTTTTTATTATGCGACCGCATTTCGACCGCATTTCCGACTTCAATTTCATCCAACAAGAGGGGGGGTGATTTGTGTGGTACCCAATTTTTGATCTAGAAGAACATGGTTCTTATAGGTGTTCTAACTACTACTGTTTGCGGAATTAAAATACAGAGAATAAAAGAACACCAAGTATTTTTACATGGAAAACACCTGGCTCAAAAGGTGAAAAAACCACGACCTCCTACTCAGTAGGATTTTCCCAAAAATCCACTAAAATCAATGAGCCAAAATAGCATTTACAAAACTCTTGTAAACCGAAGGATTAACTCTAATCCCAGTGTGGCACACAACCTCAACTGTTGCGATACTTTCAAGTTAACTCTATCTTGAATACGCAAAGTACCTAATACAATTGCTTCTATGAAAGCTGGAAAGGTACAAGTTTTGAATCACCTACTACAATTGAACTATAATAAGAATAAACACAATGGAACTGGTTCTTCTATCTTGTTCAAGTAGCTGCAGGCGTACACACTCAATCTCACATGAATTGCTTGCAAAATAGCCTTGCTCTTTTGCTCTCAATTTTTCTTCACTTCAGTTTTTGTGCATACCTGTAAAAGAGAACAACTCAGTTATTTATTATATTAGTAATTAGATTTGGATTGTGACTCAATTTCTTATCCTTCATTGAGTTTGAGTCCTAGACTAATCCAAACTCCAACCCTTATCCGGATGTGTTCTCTTTTCATAAGGAGACATCTTCTCCTTATCCCATATGCAATCTTTTTTATCAGTTCAGAAGATATTGCTGCTTGATCCCAAGGACTTATGTTCTTCACATGCCTCTCATGTGCATGGGCCATAACAACTGTGTCTCCTAAGATGAACTTGGTCCTTCACTGAGTTCATTTGTCATTCTTCAAAACTTCAACTGATCTTGGGCCAATACTATATAACTGACTTTGTTTGTTTGCTACTCATGTTCATTCATCTCTATTTATATGTTGAAATATACAGAATCATAACTCCCCATGATTGATTCTGATTTTCCTTAATTGACGGTGATTGAAAGATCTTCTTTTTAAAACCCTAAAAGCTTTACCTCGTCTTTTTAAATTAACTAATTTCATTACCTTGTTTACCATGGTAATTTGTTTACTTAGTCTTTCCTTAATTGGATTTTTTCTCAATTTGGTCCTAATTGGCTGCTCTATACCTACTGAACCTTGACTCTTTCCTTATTTAATCATGCACTTATTCTTCTTCCTGCTTTATATGGTACTGAATCTCTCAGTTTGATCTTAATTGCCTTAACTTAAGGAAGTACTTCCTTGATTCTCCAGTTTATTGATTCTAAGTTCTTAAATTAGTGCAATACTATGATTTTTTACCTTATTCCGCTACCTACTTTCAACTATAAATACTTTAAGTCTTTCATAAACAAGGCACCGATACTTGGCTTTCAAAAACTCCTCTCTTATAAAAATCTCTATTTCTCCCCTCTTCCTTGTGTTATTGATACTATAGCTGGCTACAAGCCAAGGCTAATCATCTGTGCCCTTTGGTTTTTTTCATTCTACTTGCTTTTATCTTCACTGATACGTCTTAGTATAACTTAAAGCCTCAACAACAACATGTTTCTCTTCTTATTTCAGTTTCTTTTATTTCTAGACTGCTTTTACTTGTGGTTCTGTTGTGCAGTTTGTAGTTAGGATGCTAAAATGACTCCCCTCCCTTTTAATTCATGTATTCCCTTGTATGATTCAAACATGCCTGGACAATTGTTTTCCTTACCTGTTGTGTGCTTGCAATTCCTTTCAATCCCAAATCCATATCCCCCTATGTTCTCTCTGATTGGTTTGTTACTATGCCAATTTCAACTATTTCTGAGAATGTCCAAACTAGTCCAAATACCCTTGTCGGGGTTATGTGTTTGCAGTCAAATGCATGTGTATTCCCAAATCCTTGACCCTTATGTGACTACTAAGTTCAGTTGGACTCTCTGACTACTGAAGTAGTTGACTTTGTGTATCACTCCAACTTCTTTCAAACAATCTCTATTACCTAATTAATTGCTTTCACAAACAGACTTTTAAGTCCAGCTTTTTATAAATTTCTTTCAACCTGTGTCCTTCACTTTCACTTCATTCTTAGTTAATAATTTCTGCCCCCTTTAGTATGTGTACTGCCTTGGGATCCTCTTGAGAACTATCTGACTCTGGCATACTGAGGCTGGCCTTTCCATACTGCACTGGTTCAATTCTTGGCTACTAAGTCTAGGTGTAAGCATTGCCCGGGGTCCTTGAGACCCTTAGGGAACTTTGATGCACCCAGACTCTGATTTGTCTATGAAAATGAGGCTTGAAAGACCATTGGCGGCTTTTGGGAAAATTGGGCCTAGTTGTAGGATCTCTATAGAATAGCTTCTTGATTTTCTCCTTTTGCTCATGTAATTCATTTATTGGCCTGTAATAATTTGTAAACAAATATTTAGAGTATTTAGTAAAAAAGGGTAGGTAGAAGTATACATTGTGGGGTAATATGGGTAGAAATCCTGCTCTTACGGTTTTACTTTCAAATCTGCCTGCTTCACTCAATCGAAAACATGTTCATAGGGTTTTTATTCTTGTTGAAGCTGATTGTTTTTGCATAATAGAACCATGCCTATAGGATCCCACTTCTAATTTCATTTGCATCATGATAGAAATCATGCCTATAAGGACTTCACTTCTAGTGTCGTTCGCATCAAATAGAAATCATATTCTTAAGGTTCTGCATTTTTCTTTATGTAGAAATCATTTTCATAGGGTTTTACTCTTGATGAATCTGATTTCGTTTGCAAAATAGACATCATGCCTATTGGTTTTCACTTCCAATGCCAAGTAGCAATCATGTTCTTAAGTTTCCGCCTTTTTTGTCATGTTAGAAATAATGTTCATAGGGTTTCAAACAACTATGTCTTAAATCAGTTCGAGTATAGATACCAGTCTGTAGGGCTTAATTCTGATTCAGTTCTAATAAGTTTTTCTTATGTTACTAAAACCAGTAATACGCTTAGATACCATGCCTATAGGATTTTTATTCGCAATTACGTCTAGTAATCTATTTAGCCTAATAAGTCAATTTCATTCTATCTAGTTTACTTCTTAAGACTGGCCTTACTAAGCGATGACATTTTTTGAAAATAGTTCTTTCAAATTTGCCATAACCTCATTAAATATCCTGCTTACAAGTGTTAAAAGGGTCTATTTTGAAAAGTTGTTTTTCTCTACATTAATATATAGACACAGTATTGCATATAGGCAAGCCTTAGGGAATTTTTTCAAAACCTGCATTTCCTTGAAGTCGTTTCCAACGTTCAACATTTTTTATTCTAATAAGTTGTTAAAAAGAGTCACTAGAAAACCATTAGGTTATAACTTCTGAATCTGAAAGTGGTCTATTTCTGCATAATCACTTAAAAATCCTACTTTAAAACTTTGATTAATAAAGACCTTAGCTGTGTTTGAGTCGTGCTGCTTGTATGTTTGTTTGAGGAGAAAATTGTGAGACTCTTAATTGCTCCCACTATGTGAAAGACCTAAGTGTTTTTGACTGTCGCCTTAGAGTTTTGCCTTTAAAACCTTAGGGGTATGTTTAGAAACAGCTATAGGTAGAGGTCCTAACACCCTCTGGGACCGTTAAAAAGGGACGAGTAGCAGTACGCAATAGGAGTCAGTGACCAAACACTCGCTTTGCATGACCAATCAGGAGATGGGAAGGGTATACATAGGATATGATGACTACGCATTAATGTCACGTGTAGCCCCTCATTGAGGAGTGCCTACCAGAAATTGCGTGGGGTTATCCTATAGGATAAACAACCTAGCACCCCTCCTTGCTAAAATCTCTCCTCATTCAAACCTTTGTTTTATAATCTGTTCAAATCTTTATTTCACTACTTGAATTGTTCAATGTGCTTTACAAAAAACTTATTTGATTCAATTATTTGTATGGTCTAATTCGCGAATATAAGTTTGGCCAGCACTTATAGTTGTGGACCAACAGGGGTGACTAACACCTTCCTTTTGAGGTTACTTCGAGCTCTTACCCTAATCTCTGGTAATGCGAACCAACAAAAGAGTTAACTACTCAGTGCCCTAAAGCAAGTTAATTCGTTAGGTGGAGACTCTTCAAATACTCAATTCCCAAAGTAAAATAAGTCATTACACCCCATGAATGTCGAAACCCAGACTCCTCCCCGCCAAGGGAAAAAGGGGGAGCGACAGTGTCTCCTTAGAGTTTTTTCTATGAAGGGTGTGATGTGAGTTGGGAAGAAGGGAAAGTTGAGCCCTCAGTGCATCACATGTGGGATTTCAACTTGGTGCAGTTGACAAAGATTTGACTTATGATGTGGAATCGATAGCCATTTTTGATTGGCAAGTTCGAAAGTTGAGGTCAAATAATATTATATCGGTGAAGGTTCAGTGGAGAGGTCAACCGGTTGAGGAAGAAACTTGGGAAACCAAGCATCATATGCAGCACGAATATCCTCAACTTTTTATATCCCATGTATGATTCTAAACTCGTTCGAGGACAAACATTCATTTAAGAGGGGGAGGATGTAATAACTCGACCGGTTATTTTGTGTATTTGATCCTTGTTCCCCTATTCGATGCTTCCCTCACATGTAGTTATTGTTATGTGACTTGCTGGTTTAGTTTCAGGAATGTTTTGGAGTGAATTGGAATAGTTAGTTTTATGGTTAGAAGCTTAAGTTATAAAAGCTGACCAAGGTTTGACTTTGCTATAAAATGATTCAGATTAGTGATTTGATTGTTTGAATAGGTTCTTATGGTAATTTTGGACTTAGGCGTATGTTCGAATTTAAATTTGGAGGTTCCTAGGTTGATTTGTCTCTAATTTTCAAAAGTAGGAAGTTTGAAGGTTTCGAAGGTTCATAGTTTTTATCGAGAGTTGACCTTTAGGCTATCAGGGTCAGATAGTTGTACCGGATGTTGAAATAGGGTTTATGTCATTTGGAACTTCTGTGCAAAGTTTGGTTGAATTCTGAGTTGTTTGATATGAATTGAATGCATTGTTTGAATTTGGATGTTTATCAACCTAAGAGATTGATCTTGAGCGACGAATCGTGGTTTTGATGTTAATTTCAGAGGTTAGATCCTTTAGATAGGTTTGAGGAAGGTATTAGGACTTTTTGGTATGATTGGACGAGGTCTTGGGGGCCTCTGGTGTATTTCGGATGAGTTTCGGAACATTTTGAAGTTGGATGGCATTTTTGGTTTCGTGTGATCGCACCTGTGAGGTTTAGCCCGCATATGTGATGACACCCAAATCCACTCAACAAAGAGTAAGAGGACACAGTCGTATGCAATATAATTTACTCAACTATGAATCGGTGTCAAATCTCACACTAAATAATATTTAGGCGATTAGGCAAGTAAGAGCATTACCACTTATTATTCTAAGCCAAATGCATAACGGGGTTTTTAGAAAATATTATATCTAAATGAAAAAATATAAACTAACCTAGAAATCATTTAAAATGATCTATGGCTACAAGCATGAATACAACAGGGACTTACACTCAAGTAACGATCCAATGCATTTCACGATTTTACAAATATGAGAGTGTTTATGTTAATTAACTTCGGATTATAATTCATTATTAGCTTCTTTTGAAGAATTATAAAACATCCTAATTGAATTATCCTAAAACTATTAAGAGATTAAGTGCACCCGAATATGGCTAGAAGTAGTTCAATCATATTCTTAGGTAGAATTTATAAAATGAGGTTTAACCCTCAAGTTCTTGTTAATTACTCTTTCCTCCCAAATTATCATTTCAAAGATTAATTATATTTTATTGGATGAGGCTTAGGGTTATTTAATTACTTTGGAAACATTAAAGAACAAGAATAATTAATGAAAAAATAAACTCGCTTCAATATTAATAAAAATTATTTAATACTTAAGAATAGAAAGAGATTTAATTGAAACCTTAAATATGAATATTCCTATAAACAAGATTAAAGTAATGGAATAAATACTACACACTTAGATATTTAATACAACTCAAGAAAATGAAGAAATGAGTAAAAATGGGTTAGAAAATCTCATCCAAAATCTTCAAATCTTAACTCCTAAGTATGTGTGAAAGAACCCTAGCTCCAAGTTTGTGTTTTCTTAGTCAAGAAGGCCAAAACAGTATGCCAAAGATATTTTCCAAATGCCCTAGGTCGTGGATTTGTGGGTTCTGGGATCAAGAAAATATGAAATGGCAAATCTGCCCAGGTCTGAAGCCCGTTCGCCGCACCTACGGAAGAACCATCGCAGGTGTGGATTCGCAACTACGAAATCTCACTCAAATTGGTTGTGGAAAATTGGTTGCTCCGCAGAAACAGAAATGTTATTGTAGAAGCAGCTCCGAAAATGCAAGTTTTCGTCAAAGAAGTGGCTTCGCAGATACGGATGGCCAAGCGCAAATGCGATCCTAGTGGAACATTAGCATTTCAGCAGATGCGTCCACCTTCTTGCATATATGAGCTCGCATAAGCAGACAAAATTTCGCAGAGGCGAGATCACTGACTGCTTTTTCACTTTTTAAACTCTTTTTTGCTCAATTCCATGTAATTTATTTCAAGACTCGTTGTACCTGAAGTACTAGCAATATGTAACATAACTTAACTCATTTTATAATTAAAGGATACTAAAACTAAAGAAAATAGACTACAATAAGTGGTAAAATCATCACTCATCAAGGTATGAGCCCGCACAAGCAGGCGTGTGGTCGTAGAAGTTGGATTTGGTTTGGGAAGCTAGAGGTCTACATTTGCAGAAGTTTTAACGCAGAATCGTAGGTGCATCTGTGCGGCCTGTTGTGTAAGTGCGACCCCGCAACAATATGCCTTGGTGCCCATAAGTAGATAGCCAAAATTAATGAGCTCGCAGGTGCGAACATATTTTTATAGAAGCGACATTTTTTTTTTTTTTGCAGAAGCGCCATAACATTTTTAATGGAGGGTTTGGCTTATTTTATCATATTTTCATATTAGTAGCTCTAATTAGGGCAATTCTTGATATGATTTTCACCCATTTGGATTGGGTGAGTGTTATTAACTTGGATTTGATTATTATTCATGATTATATTATTTATTTTGGCATTTGGTTGATGAAATCTAATGGAGAAATTGGGGTTTTTGTAAGAAGTTTTTGTGAATGAATATTTGAGATTTGAACCCCGATTGGGAGATGGATTTTGCTGAGACTTGTATATTTGGACTCGTGTTGGAATATGTGATCGGGATTTGTGACTTTTGTCGGTTTGGGGGTATAGGCCCAGGTTGAATTTTTGGTTGACTTGTGTTTTTTTAGATTAAAGATAGAGCCTTTATGCTATAATATTGTTTCATTTAGCATTATTCAAAACTATAGTGTATTATTTGACTACATTCGAGCCGTTTGGAGGTCGATTCACGTGGGAAGGGATTTTTGGAGTATTAATTCACAGGCTTTGAGATAAGTAGTCTAAACTTGGTTTGAGTGTAATTTCCCACTGGCTAGGATATTTGAGATACGTTGGGGGTGACGCACGTGCTAGGTGACATCCGTATGTGCGTATACCGGGGTTGTTCATGATCTTAGTATACCTTAGGCTGCTATTTTCCTTCTTTTGTTATCATGCACTATTATTCCCGTGCTTTCTCTATTTATATGACTACTTGAGCTATTATTCATGCTGGAAATTAGATCTAGGCTATGTGCTTATCTGTTTGAGATATGATATGGATATTCTTTTTACATTAAGTTATTTGCCTTAATTGTAGTCACATTCTCGGTCATGATGTTACATCCGCATATTATATATGTTTCTTGGTGCATTCTTTATATGTTATCTCACATGATGTTGATGCCCTTATATATGTAACACGACTTGAGCTGAGTACTGTCAGATGTGACCATTTGAGATTTGAGCAGTTGATGACTGATCTTGGGCCATGGACCCAATTTGATACTGATATTGAGGTGACGTAGCCAGGCCCACATTGGGCTAAGTGGTATTGATTATTATGTGATGCATACGCTAGGCCCCATATTGGACTAAGCGATATTGATCGTTGACATAGATCTAATCAGAGCTTGGGCAAGAGCCCGCTCCTTCGGAGTTAGGTAATAACATATGGGTGCAGGTACACCAGTTATATGTGTGCTTGGTGAGGGACTTGTATCAGGAACCCCTATAGTGTTGATTGTTGTAGTGTGTATGATTATTGAAGGGAATATATTCCAGGCACCATACATGTCCTGAGATTGGACATATTTGATGATTTAGTTGCAATATTGTCTATACTGTCTTGTATTCTTGTCATGTAGGTACCAGGTTGTGTTTCTTCCCTCATTCTTACATGATGTCTATATTTAATGTATTGAACATAGAAACATAGTTAAATTGATAAAACCATGTTTAGGTGATTTCTATGGAAAATTTGTGCCTTACAGTCATTCTTGAAAATTATGCCTATTTCTTTTTTTATTGTGAAGAGGTTGAATTTAATATTATTTGATATACTTTTCCTATTGTCGTCATCGTTATTATTGGATATTGAAATTTGAATATTGGACCTTGCCAAGCTCGTCATTGCTTTCAAGCTAAGGTTAGGCTTGTTATTTATTGAGTACATGAGGTCAGTTGTACTCGTAGTAGTGCAGAGCCAGTACTGCCGAGATAGGTGAGTGTTAGCAAGTGGCACCAGTACCAGCTCTTGGAGATTTTGAGGTAGCGATAGTTTTTTTCTGTAGGCATTGAATTCCATTTTCTCTAGGTTTATGGTATTGTTGTTCTATCTTTCAGACATTACTGTATTTTAAGATCGGACATTGTATTTAAATTTTGAAGCGCTCAATGACACCAGGTTATGGGATGGTTCTAGATGTATTATTTCCTATCGACTTCTATTATTTATGGTTATCCCTGTTTATCGTGAAAATGGTAATGACAGTTAAATTTGTTGATGGGACACTAAAAATACGTAATCTATTTTTATGCTAGTTGTTTAAGCAGTTGATGCTAGACACGTGAGATTTAGAGACAAAATAATGTTAAGGAATAAGCTATAATCAAACCGATAGGTTAGTTATTCGGGTCCTCGAGCTTGTCGATTTGGGGCCTCGAGGTCGATTCCGGGGCTCGGGCTCGAGCTATCGTGGACAATCAGGGTAAGGCTAACGGTTATAAAATAATTAAGGGAGGCTCTTTATGGCCAATGATAAGTAATAAATTAAGAACAAGTATGACGATAATAAATAAGATCAATAATATCGGTAGAGTATGTTAGAGAGAAGAGAGAGAGAGAGAGAGTTCTTATATATTTTGTGTGAAGTAGTTGGAGCAACAGTAGTGTCAAAATGATAAGGACCCCCTTTATATAGAAGGGAAATCCCTACACAGTACAAAATACATTAATTGTAAAGATATGGAGATGAGACAACTAGACATGACACCCGATTTAGGTTCAAGTAGGCCGGCTAGGCTTTTTCAGACATAGCGGTGTGTCTTGGGAACTCCCTGTTTTTACCCTAACCATGGCCAATATTGCTTCTAGGCCGGGCGTTGACGAGCCTCGAGGGAGGAAGCTCGACCGCAACTTTGCAGCCTCGAGGCTTTGAGATGACCTTCCGAAATGCCTTAATGACGAGAAATTGGACCTCCTGATTTTTCCGTATAAAGATAGTCTTCACATTTCCTAGAACGAAGCAATGGGAAACGTTTTGATGCCCAACTCTTCCTAATTCCCACAATGACATCATACTGATGATGCCACCAGTGATATAAGCCTTCACGATAATCGGGATAACCTATGGACTTGTCTTTTTGGCGTCATTCAATGCACTATCAATTCTTATTCTTCATTCATCCCATTCTTCTCACTATATTCCTCCATGGCTAGCAACCATAATTGGGGTTCACGGCTCTAAGGTTGTATGGTAGCATTTTTATCAACTGTGTGATGGCCTTCTACCTGAGCTTCCCTTTGTCGAGCGAGATTATACTGTCTTGTCATTGTTGTTGTTATTACACCTGTTACTGTTGTCGTTATTGGCTTGAAGTTATGATACAAGGGAATCCGACTTCTTCCGATCTAGAAGGATATTTGGACTCAACACCGCTGCTTGAGAGAGTGTTCGGACTATACACCAATACTCACTCTCCTACCCTGGCCTGGTGTGGCACTTCATTGCTTGGATTTTTTCCAAAGGGATAAAATGGCACAACCGGCCACTGAGCTTGCACGGCTCGACACCCCGGAATATGGACTCGGAGCAGTCGTGCAACTGGGGTTGGTGGCCGCCGAATCTTCAACATTTGGTTTCGGCGGGCTGTGTCTCTTTTTTATGTTTCTTCTGTGTCCTCCCCCTTTCCTCTTCTTCATCTTCTACCTCAGAGATGTTATTCCATGGGATTGAGCTAGGAACCTAGAGGAGAAGGCGGTTGAAAGTATCGCCTGCGAGGATGCAAGCTCGATGAGGTGGCGCTCAGAGATGCTGCTACCGAAGATGAACCTTCGAGAGTAGATTAGGCTCTTAGGCTTTATTATGGGTGTGTAGCCTTTTTCTTCTTTGTTTCTATGTAAGGAACCATTGTGTACTTTTGTAATCTTATGTAAGGACCCCTCGCGGGTTATTGTAATCAAACGTTTATGAATAAAAAGACATTTTCTCAACTTTCGTCTTTGATGCTAGCCACACTCTTTTACATATAGATACTCTGAATGCATTCCTCTATTGACTGTTGTCAATATCTAACCTGGGAGCGAGTATTCTTTTTGGCCTTCGGTCGATAAGAATGGCACCTATCGGAACCATCTATTGTTCCTCGGACAAAGATGGAATTGGTCTGATAGACTCGAGCCATTAGGACCCCTACCTTGGGTAATATAAAAATAACACCTCGATCCTTGAAATTTTTGAGCGGTCTCTGAGTGAGGGTTAACTTTATGCACCTAGAAACTTGCTTTGAACTTGATGTAGATAACCTTTGAGGCGTTGTAGATAGGTCCTATATGAGGGGTTGTCCAGACTTAGGCGATATGTATGGATGGAACTTGAGGTGCTTATTTTTCTTCTTGAGAGTAGCTTTTGAGACCGGGTACCAACTCAGATCCCGCAATGGTGCTAAAGGCTTCCTTGAAGGAGGTCCTCGAGATCGGGTACCATCTCGGGACCGGAGATGAAGTTGTTGGCTTCTTAAAGCCTGGATTATTTTTATGGAGGTCCTCGAGGTCGAGTGTCATTTTGGTGAATAGTGATGATGATGATGAGGTTCTTTACGAAGAAGGTAGGGCTTGAATTCATGCTCAGTCATCTCATTAGGCTGTAGTAGCCCTTTCACCATCGAGGTATTCTAACCTTGCGGTGTTGGTTGACCATGCCCTTTGTTGTTGATGATGACAAAGATGGAGATCGGGAGTGGATGAGTCGGTTCGTCCGGGTCTGGAATACTGACATTAGTCCATACGTAACTTATGCCATTCCCCGAGGAATGAAACTATACACGTAAGTGGTACATCCCATGCCTTCTCGAAATTTTTATGGCGAAGGCTAGTCTTGAGACCGTGATTTTTACTTTTTTGTAGCGGTCTTATGGGCGCTGAGCGATGTTCTTGATCTGCCTGGTTGGGTTCGGAAGTTGGCGACCCACTCGAGTTGCGAGGAGTGTAAGTGGCGAGCTTCGTCTCGGGGTAGATGGGAAGAAAAACATCACAGTGTGTGTTTATACTACTTTTTCCTTTCCCTCCGCTCATTTGGAGAGACATTTTTCCTGTTTTCTTATTAATCTTTTTGTCGTAGGTATCGGGGAATCTTTTGAGGCAAGGTAGTGCTCCTCCAGAGAGGGAGAGGGGTTTCCATCTCTCGAGCTAAATAATGAATATAATAAGAGGGATATGCCTTCGTAGGGTGATGGTTCACAGAGCGAGGCAAAACGCGGCCAAGGTTTCGAGATGGGACCATCATCCGAGCTTGCCGCGTCCGTTTTTCTTGATTCTAGAAAGGCAGTTTCTTCGAGCAACTATGCCTTGACCAGAGTCGATTCTTCCATGGCTGAGGAAGTTAGATTAACAGATTTGTGCTCGGCCTTCAAGGAAGTCCGACGGCTTCACTTTGCAGTGAGTTTCGACATAGGCCTTTTGAATCTCGCGTCTTTTTTTCCTTATCTAGTTTTCTTTTGCAGGCTCTTAATAAAATTAGGTCTGATCTGCTCCATCAGGGAGTGAGGCTCCGGAAAGCTCTAGATGAGGATATATCCCTTAGGCTTCTTTGCAAGGAAAAAGAAGTCGAGCTGGTACACTTGCGTAATAAGGCGTGCCAAAGCTTGAATTACGAGATCTACTTGATAGAGCAGGTAAGTTTCCATCCCGGGTTAGTATGCGTTCCTCCTTTTAGCGTCTGAAGCCAACAATTTGTCTACCCCAGTTCCATAAAAGTACAGAAGCCCTGGAATGTCTTTGGGATAAAGCCGACCGAGTCAAGAATGATTGTGATGAGCTAAGAGTTCGGGCGGAGGTTCAGGCTTCAGTGAGGAAGGGTGCCTTGGTCAAAGTTCCTACCTTCAAGGTTTAACTCCGCTTGTCTCGTGATAATGCTTTGGTTCAATTGAATATGATTACGAAGCTCGAGTCCAAGCTTTTGAAGGTAACGGCCGATATTATTGATACCCGTGGTGGAGCTACCGCAAGCCGAACTAAGGCTGACTAAGAGATGGCTATTTATTTGAAGTATGCTACCGATGCTCAAGCCGAGTTGAGGAGGATCCTCGATTGTGAAGAGAGGATTAAAGAATATGCTCGTTGCAAGTCTCGAAGAAAAATTCTCACGGAGGTATGCGCTAGGGGTTTTGTCCTCTCGGAAGAGTTGGCACAAGTGGGGGCGGATGAGCGTGATGCTCGGTTACTCCTGTCTGACACTGAGGAGAGAAAAGATGAGGCCGGTAGGCCATAGCTCCCAGTGTAGTGTGTGGATTTTGAAATTTGTATGTAGCAGAGCATGTTTATAGATGGATAATGTGTTTTTCCACGCATGTGTATAAAAGAAAACCTTGGGGCTTTACTTCTTTTGTACCCCTTTCTGTCTCTAATTTATCCAGGTGAACTGGTCTTAGAGTTGGTGAGAATCCTTAGATCCGTGAGACGGCCCTGGGGCTTATTAGCCTGGCCCGGGGGCTCTTACGCACTCGGTCGATACGAACTTTAGTATAAGCTAGCGTTTGAGCTCTTATGCTTTTGATCAATTGTTTTGGGTTTAATCTCCGAGTCGGGCTTCGACTCGAGCTCATTTCCCACAAGCTTTTATGTTTCATGGGCTGGCGACAATGGCTCTTACACCATTGATCGAAGCAATCTTACATGTGCATGGGCCTGAGGCTTATTATGCTAGTGACAATGGCTCTTACGCTATGCCCTTAGGCATATATTGTTATCTATTTTGGGTTCTGTCTCCGAATCAGGTTACGACTTTAGCTTAATTGACCCTCAAGTTTCCAGATGAGCTGGATATAATGGCTTGTACGCTTTGGGCCGATGCGGCCTTTTATATAAGATGGTGACAATGGCTCTTACGCTTTGTACTTAAGCGACCTTTTATTGGCTTTATTTTCCCCTCGTTAAGGACTTTTGAAGTAATTTTTTCCTGACTCGTCATCGGTCCGGGAAGAACCTCAATTTTAAGTTGTTTGCGGCGATGTTCGAGAATCTCGGGAGGTTTGGCACGGAGGCTAAGTAGCTCGAAGCCTGTAATTTGGAGCTGACGTGGTCGAAGCTCTTTTACCTATGCCGAGGGCAACTTGTTTAACCAGTTATTTTTGAAGTAGATTCGAGTTAATGGCTTGTGATTTTGTACCGATGGTCGGGCGTCCCTGAGTCGCGTTAATTTGGCTGGTACAGCTGTATGACCGTAGTCGTTTATGCTTGGCTGGAGCCATTTTTTGTCCTGAGTGTAGTAGTTTAGGTGTCTATATAGAGGGTGTGCCTTTTAGGTATCTTACAAATTCGACATATAGCCTAAACTTCAGGATCGAGTTTTTGCCTGTAATAAGGTCTTACAAAATTTTCATGCCTTTGAGGTCGTATAGTTTTTAGATACTTGGTACATGTATGGTTCATGCCTTGCTTGAGGTCTTATAGTTTTTAGATACTTGGTACAAGTATGGTTCATGCCTTGCTTGAGGTCTTACAGTTTTCAGATACTTGGTACAAGTGTGGTTCATGCCTTACTTGAGGTCTTACAGATTTGTTATTGCCTTGTGTAGGTCTTACAAGACCGATTATGCCCGCTCGGGGTCTTATAGCGTCAATTTTTTTAATAAATAGTGATTGGCAATAGTCCCCGAGTCATCGATGTTGTTCTGGCTCGGGAGCCATTACTTGTAAGCTCGATATTGCCTCATTAAAGGCTTGCGATTTCGAAAATTCTGACCCTGAGGTCATGCATTTTTTGAGTTTTTAGCGCCAGTCTCCGAGTGTTCGGGGTGATTTTGGCCTTGTAGATGTTTCGTGATTTTCATGCTGCCTCCTTGAGTGCTTGTGATTTTAGAGTCTCGACCTTGAGGTCGTGCGAATGTCGAATCGTTGACGCTAGTCTCCGAGTATTCGGGACATTTTTTATGGAGGAATCGTTTTGGTAAAAATGCTGAGTTTCCTTTGAAGTAAGAGATGATTTGACGAAAGGTATTCTTTGATTACTTGGTACAACTGAACATTTTTCGCAGTCGAGGACCTAGCTATGTGGATACTGCTCGTTCGACCATTTGGCCACGCAGATCATTCTCCTACTATTTGGTGTTTCTTAGTTCTTCTGAGTAGATGTCCTTCCTGGGGGATACCCTCCAGTGTTCTAGGTTGGTTGTAGAAGAAGCCTTGAACAATTGTTGGATCTTCCTTAGGTAGCATATATGTGTTGCCTCATTAAAAACCTTGATGGTAAAACCTTCTTCGGGATAAAAACTCG
The DNA here is from genome assembly GCA_026770625.1 of Nicotiana glauca. Lineage (NCBI taxonomy): Eukaryota > Viridiplantae > Streptophyta > Magnoliopsida > Solanales > Solanaceae > Nicotiana > Nicotiana glauca. Next base: position 21,277 of record MU726721.1, on the reverse strand, counting down.
GCCGAAGGAAAAGCGTTTAACATATGCTTTAAAACTATGAGGTATTCAGGTTGGGTTGCCATTTTGACCGTTTTGATCAGGCGCCTACTTAAGGGTTAGTATAAAATATAAAATGAAAAGGGAGATGGTTATACCTTATCGTGGGATGTGCCGGTGATGTATCGAGGTTCGATATGTCCATGTCATTTTTAACAAGGACACGCTATGCTCCTCTGTTATGTATAATGCGGCTAAGCCAAAGATGTATTTTGATTACCCTATGGCTCTTTCGAGAGTGAAGGTATTGGTGCCAGTGCCACGTCATACACCACAAACATTTCCCTTGCCGCGTGTTGTTCCCTGTAGACGGTTTTAATCCTATCCTTTGTTGGGAATTTCATCATTTGGTAGAGGGTGGATGGAACTACCCTTACGCAGTGTATCGATGGTCATACGAACAAGGCATTGTACCTCATATCTCCTTCGATGACATGAAATTTGACATTTTGAGTCGTGCTGGCCACTCTTACTGGGAGGGTGATTTCTCCTTTTGTGGTTTCACTTGCCATGTTGAATCTATTGAGGACTCGAGTGGCAGGCAAGATATGGTCTTACAGTTTGAGTTTCTCTATTACCGTCGACCTGATAATGTTTGTGGAGCTACCTGGATCCATGAGTACATGTTTTATTTGTAATGTATTCACGAGGAAAGAGATTACCAGTGTGTCATTGTGAGGTTAAGATAGGGTCTCGCCCTCCTCTTCGCTGAAAGTGAGGGCATCATTGTGTACATATCCCTGGGTTTACTGTTCTCTGGTGATGGATATTTTTTTTCCTTCTCATCACGAGTTCTTAAGCAGCTTCGACGCCTCCCAAGATCATGTGGATAATGTGTTGTGGCTTGTTCGTTTCGTTATTCTTCACTGCCTCTCTTTACCGGAAGTGGTTTTTAGCCCGGTAGCTCAAGAATTCTCTGAGGTGACCTTTATTGGGTAGCCTGACTACTTCCTCTCGAATCTGGTGACAATCCTCGGTCCTATGGCCATGCGTGTTGTGAAATTCGCATACTAAGTTATGATTCCTTTAGGAAGGATCCGACTGTATAGGCCTGGGCCATCTGGTATCTCTGATTTTGCTGATGGCGAACATGATGTCTGATATCTCAACGTTGAAGTTCTATTCTAATAAGCAAGGTGTCTCGGTTTGCCCCGTGTTTCTATTGAGTTCGTCTCTGTTGATAAGTCCCCTAGGATTCTATCACCGGTTCATTAGTCGATCGTTGCGTTCATTTCGCTTGGAAGTCAGATACAAACTCTCGCAGTATTTCATTCTCCCTCTTCTTGATCTTGAGCACGTTAGATTTTCTCATTGCTACTTTGATGGCACCGACATGTGCCTTTATGAAGGAATCTTCCAGTATGGAAAATGAGTCTATGGAGTTGGGAACTCGGTTGTAATACCACATCATGGCCCCTTTCAAGAGTGTTTCCTAAAATTTATTTAGTAAGACCGACTCGATCTCGTCATCTTTTATGTCGTTGCCCTTTACTGTGCATGTGTAGGAAGTGATGTGCTCATTGAGATCTGAGGTTCCATTGTACTTTGGGAGTTATGACATCTAAACTTCTTTGGAATGGGTTTCAAAGCCGCTTCCTCTGGTAACAGCCTTTGCATGAACTTCGAATCCACACCTTTCATGACCAAGGGTGCGCCCGTGATTTGGTCAACCCTGGAATTGTAGGTCTCAACATTTTTGTCGTTCATTGCTACCATTTTCTCGCCATATTCGATCCATTTGGTTAGGTAGTCGAGCATTTTTACGATGGTAGGATCGGCCATCGACCCATTGTTGCTCGATCTCTCCGGTACCTATTCGGTTGGGGGAGATATTCCCGGTGCTACTGTTCTAGGAGTTTTCGGGTGGCTTTGTAGCTGAGCGAGAGACAGCTGCTGTGCCTGCAAAATTTCAAAGATAACATGGAGGCTAACCTCCCGTTCTTCCCCGGTTGGGGTTTTCTAAGCTCCTTGTGGGTCTTCTTGGTGTATGCTTATGTCCGTGCGTGAGCTTTCAACGACTTGTTGTGGGTCGCGCGAACCCCCGTCCGCTGGAATCGGTCCTGGTGCATTTTTTAGGTTCTGCAGATGCGCATCAACAATTGGAACATCCACACCGTTTTCTCCTTGGTTTTCAAGGTTGTCATTTTCAAACCTGTTTACTGAGCCAGACATTTTGACCTGAAATCGAAGATCTTGGACAAAAAAAGTGCGAAAGATTACTTGGTTGTGTAATGAAACTAGCAAGAAAATAATCACTATTAGTTTTAGCCCCACGGTGGGCACCAAACTATTTACGGCGATAACGGTAATGACAATTAAATTTGTTAATGGGCTTCTAAAAATACGTGATCTATTTTTATACTACTTGTTTAAGCAGTTGATGATAGATATGTGAGACTTAGAGACAAAATAAAGTTAAGGAGGAAGCTATAATCAAACCGATAGGTTAGCTATTCAGGGCCTCGAGCTTGTCGATTTGGGGCCTCAAGGTCGATTCCAGGGCTCGGGCTTGAGCTATCGTGGGCAATCGGGGTAGGGCTAACAGTTATGAAATAATTAAGGAAGGCTCTTTATGGCCAATGATAAGCAATAAATGAAGAACAAGTATGACGATAATGAATAAGAGCAATGATATCGAGAGAGTATGTTAGAGAGAAAAGCGAAAGAGAGAGTTCTTATATAATTTGTGTGAAGAGTAGTTACAAAATGACAAGGACCCCTTTATATAGAAGGGGAATCCCTACATTGTACAAAATACTTTAAATGTAAAGATATGGAGATGAGACTACTAGACATGACACCCCGATTCGGGTTCAAGTATGTCGGCTGGGCTTTGTCAGACTAGCCGTGTGTCTTGGGAACTCCCCGTTATTACCCTAGCCACGACCAATATTGCCTTTAGGCCGGGCGTCGACGAGCCTTGAGGGAGGAGGATCGACCGCAGCTTTGTAGCCTCGAGGCTTCGAGATGATCTTCTGAAATGCCTTAATGATGAGAAATTGGACCCTCCAATTTTGTCGTATATAATCCTGTTATTGAGAATATTTATTTATACTATTTGAGTTTGTTCCTTCTTATTGAATGTTGGCTTGCCTAACAAGAATTTCTAAGCATTGTCATGGCTTTGGTGGAATTTGGGGTTGTGACACATTTCTTGGTAGGCTTATAAAATGGAATGTTCATTGATAATTGCTTCAAAATATCATAGAACTTATCAAACATTCCATCATCAAGTTTCGTAGATAACCACTGCAAAAATGGATGATGAGGCTTAGGAATCAGTGCAAGAGGTCTTTGTACCTCTACTGCCTTTTCCTCGACCTTTTTATTGCTCACATATTGAGCCTTAGCCCTTTTTGTGTCACGACCCAAACCAATGGGCAACGAGCACCCGGTACCTTACTCAATCGAGTACCAACTTAACGTATTTTTTCATGTCATACTATCATAGATAATTGAACCAGAAGGCTCCCGTGATACAAGTAGAATACAACTTGTGATACCAACTTATACATATGACATACAGTCCTATAAGACCAAAATAACCACTCGTATACTGAATTTAGGCCGACAAGGCCATATAACCTTTTACGTACATCATATATGTCTACAAGACTCTAAGAATACATAGCTTTCACAAGGTTCGGTACAAAGTTCTGCCATACCAAACAATACACGTCTAAATCATAATATTCAAACAAGCAACTCTAAAGCAAATGGAGCGCACCAACATTTTCAACTGAGTTGATAGCCTACTTGGAGGCTCTCGACCTGTCTATCTGGATCTGTGGGCATAAAACGCAGCGTCCCTAGGCAACAGGGATACATTACAAATAATGTACCGAGTATGTAAGGAGTGAAAATCAGGAAATAATACACACGAGAGAAACATGGAATAAAGGACTCGATATGTACATTTGCATATCTCTGTAAATCATCTTATTTTTATAATGTCATGAATATGCGTATAAATTTCATGCCATGCATAGGTACATGTGTTAATAACATTATCAAGCCTCTAAGGGCATCCCATCATATCATTTCGGCCACGGTAGGCAAATCATCAACGCATACCAGCTGATTAGTTAGTGGTGCGTATATAGTGCCATAACCTTTTTTCATATCTCATATACATATATATGCGTATATAACTCCATCTAGTCATGGATCGATTAACATGAATGCAGTGCATGAGAAGTATGTCACCAAAATCTCTTAGAATGTCATAAGACCATTATGCCTTTGATTAATATCATGAAATATACCTTTTTTAACTTACGTATTTTTCAGAGACCCATGAATAGATGATAAAATAATAGGACACATGGAATTTCAAGAATATAGGCACCTCTAATACTTTTATAAATTTAGTCATTTATGAAAGTTATGCATTTGCTCGTTTCGTTTGTATCGTATGGATCATGCCAAAAGAAAGGAGGGATAGCCTTAACATACCTGAGTCAGTTCTCTTGACAATCCCTTTAACATGCATCAATTGCAACAACACGTAATGGGGGATCGAAGTAGGAAAAAATCCATATGATATTCTTGAGAATGATTGCATTGCACTCCTTTAGAATCGCAAAATCCTATTGCTATAATATTACGTAGTCTCCTATAATTTTTGTAGCAAAATTTTGTTGCTAATATTTTGAATAAGTTCCTAAATCTTTCTTTTGAATTTGATCTTAATATTTTGTATGCCTTTTGTTTAAGTTCATCAGTATGCTATTTCTAATCTCACAAAGTCATATGGCTTTCTTACTTTGTGAATTAAGAAAGGACTTTTTAATAGCATTTTCCACCCAAAATTGAGATATGGATGTAAGTAATGACACATCCTCCTTAGGCAAGATATTGTTGGTAAATTTTCTGCCAAGATTTGGACATCCCAAGGGGAACGTTGTCCCCCTAATATTAACCAAATTCTTATTAGACAATTGTCCACAAATTTAATTTACAAGTTAATCTCCCACTTAAAAATTTATAATTATCAAATTATCCACTTAATTAAGAATTATTTCTAATTATTTAAACTATTACTCACTTTCAACACACCTTATACACCTCACTATCATGGTCATCTGGTACCATGTATGATATTAGTCTATAAATATCGAGTATTCTCGGAAAGTATTTTATCCAAAATTGTCAAACTTTGATGAAACTTAATTTCTTTGATTCACTTACCCTCTTACCTTCACAAATTTACTTATCACTTGTTTGAAATAGCATGATGCTTATAATCCCAAAATAAATCTCATTTACAAACTTACATCGATTATCTTATGACGAAGTTTTAGCATATGAAAACGTGGGGTGTAACATCATTCCCCCCTTTGGAACATCGTCCTCGAATGCTGACTTGTGAACTTATCATTTTCATAGCGTATGTCTTCAGAATACTTTATTACTCTCCTTTCCATCTAGGCAATTGTTCTGTGAATAAATCCAAAGGCCGGGGCTTTCCCCCTTTTAAGCCTCTTTCTCACACCACGACTTATGGTCAGAATCCTTCCAATCTCGTAACTGTTGCTACTTTCTATCATACAACTTGTACGACTCTGACCTTGTACGTGCACTTATGTGTATCTTCTTTCCCTTTTCCTCTTTTTTTAGCCATTACTAAAGTTCTTTGCTCGGTATTTTTTGAATTTACGAATATTGCTATATATTATTATAAAGATCCGATTATCCATACGTATGACTTTACTGCATCTAAGTAGTTCATATTATACCATAACTCTTACCTCAATTTCTCGTTGCTAAGTTCTGTTACCAAATTTCATGTTACTATCATTGCTTATCTGATATGTATAAATCCATGTCCTTTAATGCTTCCACATTACAGTTAATCTTAAGAATATAGGCCTAATTTCATCTGGTACTTTATAACTTTTCTCCATCCATTGTTTATTTGCCTCAATATTGATTTATAATCTACCCTTGATAACTTACCCTTTTATGTTTCACTTCCACTAAGGTTCACGTTTCATCAGGGAATATCTGAAATAATTAGACTGATCCACTTGGGCGATACCATGCTTTCATAACCGTATCTCACAACATCCTAATGTGATTCACCTTGCGTGGGCATTTTAATTATGTCCAATTCATGAGATCCCTTTCTTTTCTTTGTCAGATCATTACTCAAACGAAGGCCCAAACATCATCCTATATCTATAACAATTACACCATCATTTTATTACTCGGGAAACATTCCATCTCTTCTAAATGGTATTAGTCTTAGACTCTTTTGAGTTCATTCGGGCTATAGTGAGTTTTGTATAACTTAGAGAAATCATCTGTCACACCTCCTTTTTCCTACACCCGCAAGGGCATAAAGTAGTTTTTCAATTAAAGGACAATCAAAACGGAATTCATTTTATTTAAAGATTCAGATTTACCACTTGGGAGATTTATGGTGTCCCAAGTCACCGGTTGAATCCCGAATCGAGGAAAAGATTGACTCTGTTTAACAGTCTGCGAACCAGAAATCCGAGTAAGGAATTCTGTTAACTCGGGAGAAGGTGTTATGCATTCGCGGGTTCCATGGTTCTATCGCGGTCGCTCAACTGTCATATTTGGCTTGTTTATTCGATTTTAGAACATGTTTTAACTTCACACCGCTTTTATTTATTATTTTAAAGACAATTGCAACGTCGTTAAAATACGTCTAGAACCACGTCACATATATGCACCCATGGTTTTTGACACATTTCAACTTCGTTGGGATTTGGATTTGGGTAACATAAATGTGCACCCGGGTTTAGGAAGGTATATTATTAAATGACGGGCCTAAAGTAACTAGCGTATGATTGACCTTGCGGGAAGCTATAAAATTCGCTAAATGGCACATCCCAAGGTCTAAATATTTTTATAGAAACAGTTAAGAGTGCCACGCAAGTTATGCATTTTATTTGGCGCGGCGCACCTCGTTTATTTTATGGCTATCCTAAAAAAGGCTATGTTTTTCTATTAAAGGCTGTGTCTAAAGGGCCTAATGAATTAGCATTGTTAACTCCAAAACCATCCCATGAAACGGGATATTCACTTCAGCTTTACTCGTACGGACCATTTGAAGTTGGGCCATGATTACAGGCCTAATTTGGGAATGAATTCCAGGCGTTGATCCAAGAGACCTCAAATTGCTCTCAGGCTAATTGCTGAGTACTTTGGCCTTATACTAGAGCCCAAATCAAAAGAAACTAACGATTATAAGCAAACAGACAGTTAGAATCTGTTCAAATCAAACATTTGCCCATTTTAATTCAAATTTCATATTTGGATACCGATCTTGCTTATACTAAAGGATTTTGAAATTTAATGACAAACTAAAACAGTCAAAACCGAATCAAGGAGTCTTACTATATTTAAGTGTTATTTTCCTTACTTTTTTGGAACCAAATCGACAGGATTAATACTAAGCATAAATTTTTTAGCCTATTTACTAGATTTCACATTCCTACTGGAAATTTAACTCAAACCTGGCATCCAAATTAATAATCCTACCTATTTCATAGGAATCGAAATAGCACATGCTCAATTTTAAACTTGCTTCTCATCAGTACTTCAGATCCCTAAACTAGCGTAGAATTATAATTTGAAATAGACTAAGCTACAGCTAACAAACAAAAGGAAAGTCCAAAGAGCCCAATTACAAACCAATCGAATGTCTTATTGCTACAAACAAAACAGTATTCAAATCAGTCAATCACGTTATACATCTAAATTAAATGAAAATAACACGAAATTCATGCAGTAATGATCAAGGGTCTATTATTTATCTTCAAACATGTTGTTCCATCCATTACATACTACTGGAGGCCAAGGATATACCTGGAATATGAATCAAATAAGAAGAAGGAAAGAGGTCAACAGCAGTAACGAGCAAATTATCAAATAGCAGCCCAGAAATAGATTTAACAGTCCAGGAAACAATATCAAAACTAGTCCAGAACTGAGTTATGGAAGAACAATACCAACAATCAACCAAACAAACTTGAATAAACCCAAACCAACGTGAAATTGAACCCAGAAATGATTTGCAGAATGGTAACACCAATAAACAGTTGAAAACAAATCTGACTGGACCAAAAACAGTCGAAATAAACCCAGGACCTTTTGACAATGTACTAGCCAGATCTGAACAACACGCAAATCATTTTTTGACCTTCTACGAATTGAAAATTTGATCTAAAGCTGGAGTTTAAACTTAATCTAAGAGAGTTTCAATGAAACAATATTTTTGTAGGAGTTTTTGTGTTATTTTTTGGTTTTGTCTGAAGATTTAAGATCTAAAGGAAACTTTCTAACTCTAAATTTCAGATTTGGTTTTTGAAATTTTTAATTCACATTTTCAGATTGTGAAACTTGTAGAGACTTTTTGGGAGGTAATTTTCAGATGCTCAACTTATCAATTAAGGCACTAGGCATCCCTTTTTATAGGCAAAGCCTAAGGCTGCCTTCAGATTCCTATTTACACACTTAGTCCCTCTTTTATTTTTACTTTTTAGCTAGTTAGCCCCTTATTTACTCACGTGTTTCTCAATTTACTACACTAAGTTGCTAAAATTCTAATTAGAACCCCATCTATAATGTTCTAGGAGCTTCCAATTCAGTTATTAAAAGGGTCCCTATTTTGAATTGCCCCAACTACCCTTGACTTATTCTGAGAATTACTGAGCTAAACCAAACCATTCCCCCTCTTACCCTAGTAACTGGTCAAGAACTAACCGTGGATAAACAAGATTCAATCCCATTCAGCTATAACCAGAAGATCCTAAAAATTAAACTAGTTAAACAATCATGCAATTAAACTTAAGAATCAGTATACCGGTAATTAGACAATTGAAACTAAATCAGATTATCAAAAGTGCTCATGAATCAATACAAAATCAAACTAGAAAAGAAAAGAAAATCAAGATAGGAAAGAATTAACAAAAATTAATCAAAACCTAAACACTCTAAATCATTTAATCGTGAAGGTAATTAATCAAAAGGTAAGGAAATGAGGATTCGAACGCAAACTAAAAACAACCCAAACATCAAAGTGACAACACTCAATTTAATCTAAAACCCTATTCAAATAGCAGTTCGATTAAACAAACAAAAAAGAAGGCCAGGTATATGAACACGAAACGAATACAAAGAAGAGAGAAGAAGATGATAAAATAAAAAAGAACTCACCCACCGACTCAAATTCAAGGTTGAACTTCCAATTTAACCCCGCTATAATGTCAATCACCCTTTCTTTGTTCAAGAACGGGTAAAAAACATTATCACGGGACAGAATTAGGACTAAGGAAATTGGAGAAGGGCCTTGCATGCTTGAGTTCCGGATCAATCCTCAATTCAACTTTCAGATTCAAAATTTGGGAAGCTTGGTCGATATTTGAAGGGGAAGGAGGACAGATATAGGATGAGGGTGGTCTGGTGGTTAAGAGGTATCGATTTGGGAAGGTTTGGAGGGCGCCGCCGTGGGCGGCGGAGGCGACATCCACAAATTTGAAGATTCAATGAGAAGAGTAGGGATTCGAGACATGGGAGTTTAGGGTTTGGAAAGAGGAGTTACGGGGAGTATGTGGTATAAATTTGAGAGGGATTGGATAATTGCCGCCGGCGGAGACGATTTCCAAAAAGCGGCCGGCGGCGGAAGACGGCGGAGATGGGAGGGGGCTCTAGGGTTTGTGTGGGAGAGACAAAACGTGTGGGGTTGAGGGTATTTAGACACTTATATAGTTATAGACCCCAACTTCTCGACCGTTAGATTGAGAAACATCGATGGCCAGGATTGAATCTTGGCCACACGACGTCGTTTCGTTGATGAAGGGAGATGGACTGGGTCGAAGAATTTGGGCTGGACTGGGGCGAAATTGTTTGGGCTGGGATTTTTGAGACAAGAACTAGACAATTTTGGGGCATTTTGATTAGAGCAGACCCAATTCCCTCTTCTCTTTTTTTTCCTTTTTCAAGTCATTTCAATACCTTTTTTTTCTCAAAATTAAACTAAGAAACTCTAAATTAATTCTAAAACAAAAATTAACCTACCAAAAGTAACATACTAAATCATGTTAAACCCCAATTAACAATCAATTCAATTAATAGAATACCAATTTAGAGAAAATTCACAAAATTCGAAGCTAAAAATTGAACAAAGCAAAAATAACTCAATTTTTGTGATTTTTGTATTTTTGTAAACTCCTAATTAATAATTAATTCTAAAAATATGTACAATTAAATCCTAAATGAAATGCATATTTTTGTATTTTTCATAAATTTTGTTAAATTAAAAATGCACACAATTAAGAGAAAAAATTCCATGAAAATTCACGAAATTGCAAATAACGGAAAAGAAATATTTTGTTTTGAAACTATGAGAGTAATTTATATACGGCAAAAACCACGTGCTCACAGCTGCCCCGCTTTGCTCGAAAACACAAAGAGTTTTCATGCAAAGATAAGTGAGCGAATACGAGCGATTTTTGCCCGTTTGAATACTCCGTGTGAAGATTTTTGAAAAGTTTGACCGCACCCTGCTTCCGATGTTGCCTACATATCCTTGGCTAAAAAGGAATCAGGTCAGTGTAGTTCGGGAAGGTCTGGTAGCTGGGACTACCATGAAGCTGTGGTTTCACTGTTGCTGTTGTTACTGCTGCTTCTGCTACTGCTTACCGAACCCCCTTATTACACCATGTTAAAATAAAAAGGAGCTAGACTAAGCTATGATCTATGAATTACAAAAGTCCTATCTAGATTCTTCAAGCTTGCCCTTGTATTTCTTGTTACCTTGTTGTCTTGTGTTCTCTCGGTGAAATCCATTGTTGCTGCTTCGAATTGTAAACTGATATATTTTTCCTTTCCTTCAGACTGCTGAACTTGATATGTACTTCCTCTGCCATACAGGCGGGCTCCTAATTTCAAAACATGAAAATATATGCCTCTGTTATACGGGCGGGCTCCCGACTTCAAAACTTGAAAATATATGCCTCTGTTATACGGGCGGTCTCCCGACTTCAAAACTTGAAAATATATGTTTCTGCTATACGGGCTGGCTCTTGACTTGAAAACTTGAAAATATATGCCTCTGTTATACGGGCGGGCTCCCGACTTCAAAACTTGGAAATGTATGCCTCTGTTATATGGGCGGGCTCCCGACTTTAAAACATGAAAATATCTGCCTCTGTTCTCCAGGCGAGCTCCTGACTTCAACAAAACAGACAAAAACAAGGAAAATTTTTCTGCCCCAGTTTGATAGCTATGCACATATTATCGGACATTAATAAGAATTTGAAAACTAAGACTTGAATTGCAACACCTATGTTCTCCAGGCGGGCTCCTGACTACTGAAACTTGAAATGTATGCCTTTGTTCTCCTGGCGGGCTCCTGACTTCAACAAAAATAGACAAAACAAAGAAACTTTTCTGCCCCAGTTTGGAAGCCGATTAATGCTTGTTTTGCCCTTATGGAGAGTTTCTCCAAAACAACCGAGTTTTTTGCCCCTATTTCAATCAAAGAAAATTTGTCAGTTTAAAATGATGGTTAGTTGATGCCATTCTTGCTGAAAATCCTTCCACTGCATTGTTTGTTTTGACCGGCTTCCCCGAACTAGCCTTGAACCGCTTGACTTGCTGAATGACTTTCCAATCTCTGCCCTTTGACAACCCAAGTGTTCTATACCCATGCTGTTGTTTCACACTTCTGTCCCCTTTATCTAAACCTTTGCATTTCCTACAACATTACCCAATCATTCCACCGATGAAACTTCCGGTGATTCCCCATATTACACCTTACCTCATGCTGGCTTTAGTATGATCTGACCACACTGTGCTTTGCAATTTTGGAAGTTGGTAGTGAGCTTTGAAATCCCTTTTCACTTGCTTCGAAAAAAACTAACATTGAAACATCTTTAGACAGATAAACCCCAGAACAAAATGAAATGCAATGATTTTACGAGTTAAGGATACGAAGAATCCAAAGTCGGATGACTGCTAAAAAGAGTAGGAAAAGAAACTTATCTGATCGGAACAGTTGGCACCAATGATCATAACATGCATTTCGGAATAATCGTCCCAATCTCCCAACCAATTAACTTCCAACTGCCATACCTCACTGCCTCAGAATTTTTATAACTTGATTACTTTACCCAAACCTTGACCTTGTTCATCCTGCGGTGCCTCGAAACAGTTTTCCACCAACAGACCTCTCTCATTTGTTCACATCTTAACTCACTTTTGCCTCGAGGTGCCCGTGAGGGTTTTCACCAATAAGACTCTCTCATTTTAATTTCTCTCAACTCTCGTCACCTTATGGTGCCTGTGAAGATTTTCAAAACTAAGACTCTCTCAGCTCCTGTCGCCTTACGGTGCCCGTGAGGGTTTTCACCAATAAGACTCTCTCATTTTTTATCTTTCCTGCTTAAACCAGAGTGTCGCCCCTATCATGAGTTACCTTTACCTGCTTGACTTGGCATTTCTCGAAGACTAATCGGAAGGTCTTTCTTTAGACCGTAACGTGAACTTTTGGATGGGTTATAAAAGGCTCAAAAACAATTCAAAATGGGTTAAAGTTACAACTTTTAGAATCAATTCTCTCACAACAACCACAACTTCTGCCCAGTTTCTTGCTTGGGGGGACTTTTGAATTTTTATTTTGATGAGACTGAACCTTAGAGAGAGGCTACCTATGTTCCCTTTCGAGATCAAGTCAAACGTAGTTCATGTCATATGAATTACTTTGTTGTTGTGATTTTTCTTTCTCTTCTCTTTCTTTTCTATTTTTCTGTTCTTCTTTTCTTTTTCTTTTTTTTTCTTTTCTTTTCATTTCTTTTTCTTTTCTTTTTTTCATTTTTCTTCTTCTTTTCTTTTCTTTTCTTTTCCTTCCTTCCCTTTTTTCACTTACTTATCCTCCGCACTTGCGTTTATGAATTGTGCGGTTGATTCCGAAAGTGGGGTGTGAAAGAAAATAAATAAGGCTCAAAGGGGATGACAAGGGATAAAGTGTTTAGATAGCAGAACAAAACGCTTTTGTCATTTCAATCTTCAAAATATGCCAAATACAAACAAGTACAATCAAATAAAGAAATCATACATAGTATCTCTTGACTACATCGAAATTGATAGCCATTTCTACACATTTTCCTTCCACATCTGTCAAATATAATGCACTTTTAGACAACACTCTGGTTACAACAAATGGCCCCTGCTAGTTTGGGGCGAACTTTCCTTTTGCTTCAGCATGATGAGGCAAGATACGTCTCAACACTAACTGTCCCACTTCAAACTTCTTCGGACGCACTTTCTTGTTGTATGCTATTGCCATTCTTTGTTGGTACAATTGGCCATGACACACTGATGCCAGTCTTTTCTCATCGATCAAACCCAACTGTTCCAGACGGGTTTTCACACATTCATCATCATCGATCTCAGCCTCCGCGATAATTCGAAGGGACGGGATTTCCACTTCTGCAGGTATTACTGCTTCGGTGCCATACACCAACAAATAAGGAGTCGTCCCTACTGAAGTTCGGACAGTGGTACGGTACCACAATAATGCAAAAGGCAGCTTTTCATGCCACTGTCTAGAACCTTCCACCATTTTTCGAAGTATCATTACGGGGTAGAATTGCGATGGGTAATTTTGAACTGCTCGCATGTCTCTTTCATCAAATGACTATTGAGATTAGCTCCATTGTCTGTAATGATCACCTTTGGTATCCCAAACCGTTTGAATGCACAAAATCCACTACAGCTTTCTTGGTTACGGATTTGAACGTTTTAGCCTCGACCCACTTCGTAAAATAATCTACAGCCACCAAAATGAATTTGTGCCCATTTGACGCTGCTGGCTCAATTGGCCCAATGACATCCATGCCCCATGCAATAAACAGCCATGGTGCGGACATTTTCTGTAATTCTGATGGCGGAGAATGAATCAAATCTCCATGCACTTGGCACTGATGACATTTGAGTAGGAAACAGATACAATCCCGCTCCATAGTAAACCAATAATAATCTGCTCGGAGAATCTTCTTTGCTAGAACGTATCCACTCATATGCGGTCCACAAACTCCGAAATGTACCTTAGTTATGATAGTTGTGGCATGCCTTGCATCAATGCATCTTAACAGGCCGAGATATGGAGTTCTTTTGTACAATACTCCTCCACTAAAGAAAAACCCGCTTGCCAACTGTCGAACTGTTCTTTTCTGATCACCTGTGGCCTGTACTGGATACACCCCCATCCTGATATATTCCTTGATGTCATGAAACCATGGCTCACCGTCAAGTTCCTCTTCTACCACATTATGGTAAGCATTCTGATCGCGGACCTGAATCTACAGAGGGTCCACATAAGCCTTATCTGGATGATGCAACATTGACGCCAAAGTAGCCAACGCATCGGCAACCTCATTATGAATCCTTGGAATGTGCGTGAACTCTATTAACTAAAAGCGTTGACAAAGATCATGCAAACATTGTCGGTACGGTATAAGCTTTAAATCCCGTGTTTCCCATTCTCCTTGAATTTGGTGTACCAATAGGTCCGAGTCACCCATGACCAAGACTTCCTGGACACCAATATCTACAGCTAACCTCAGACCCAAGATACATGCCTCATATTCTGCCATGTTGTTAGTACAATAGAAACGAAGCTGAGCCGTAACAGGGCAGTGCTGCCCTTTTTCAGAAATAAGTACCGCTCCTATCCTCACGACCTTCATGTTTGCAGCCCCATCAAAGAAAAGTTTCCATCCCGGCTTCTCAACTTGTTCCAAATCATCAATGTGCATCACCTCTTCATCAGGGAAATAAGTTTTCAAAGGTTCATAATCCTTATCAACTGGATTCTCGGCCAAATGATCCGCCAAGGCATGTGCTTTTATTGTAATCCAGGTCACATAGACAATGTCAAATTCTGTAAGCAAGATCTGCCATTTTGCAAGCCTCCCTGTGGGCTTAGCTTCTGAAAAACATACTTCAATGGGTCCAAGCGGGATATGAGGTAAGTAGTATGAGATGACAAATAATGTTTCAGCTTCCGTGCCACCCAAGTTAGAGCGCAACACGTCCTCCCAAGATGAGTATACTTAACCTCGTAAGATGTGAATTTCTTGCTGAGATAATAAATAGCCTGCTCCTTTCTGCTAGTGATATCATGTTGACTCAATACACAACTGAATGAATTGTCCAAAACTTTCAAATACAGAATTAAAGGTCTCTCTGGTTTTGGCGGGACCAACACGGGTGGATTCGACAAATACCCCTTTATCTTATCAAAATCCCGCTGAGATTCATCTGTCCACTTGACAGCAGCAGCTTTCTTTAACAGTTTGAAGATCGGCTCACAAGTTGTCGTGAGCTGAGCAATGAACCTGCTGATATAATTCAATCTCTCTGACAAACTCATCACCTCGGTTTTGTTTCTCGGAGGTGGCAATTCATGAATAGCCTTGATCTTTGACGGGTCTAGTTCAATACCCCAACGACTGACTATAAATCCCAACAACTTTCCAGACGGCACCCTAAAATTGGATTTGGAGGATTGAGCTTGAGATTGTACCTGCAAAGCCTTTGAAAGAACTTCCTCAGATCCCTGACATTGTCATACTGCTTTCTAGACTTCACGATCACATCATCCACGTACACCTCAATTTCCTTATGTATCATATCACGGAATATCGTTGTCATTGCCCTCATATAGGTTGCCCCAGCATTTTTCAAACCAAATGGCATGACCCAATAATAGTATGTTCCCGACGGCATGATAAATGTCATCGTTTCTGCATCTTCCTCGTCCATTAAGATCTGATGATAACCCGCGTAACAATCCACAAAAGAACCAATCTCACGTTTAGCACAATTTTCAATCAATATGTGGATGTTTAGCTGTGGGAAATTGTCTTTTGGACTTGCCTTGTTAAGATCCCGATAATCAACACACACCCTGGTCCTTCTATCTTTCTTTGGCACAGGCATAACATTGGCTAACAAGGTGGGATACTGCATGACCCGAATGACTTTCGCATCGAACTGCTTTGTGATCTCTTCTTTGATCTTTACACTCATATCCGTTTTGAACTTTCTCAGCTTCTGCTTGATAGGAAGGAATGCCGGGTCAGTGGGCAAGTTGTGAACCACTAAGTCAGTGCTTAGACCTGGCATATCATCATACGACCATGCGGAAATATTCTTGTATTCGAACAGTGCTTTGATTATCTCCACCTTGAGTTGTGGTTCCAGATGAACACTTATTTTAGTTTCACAAACATTATCTTGGTCCCCTAGATTAACTATTTCTGTGTCATTTAGGTTAGGTTTGGGTTTCTCCTCAAAGTGGCTTATTTCCTTACTAATTTCTTCATGGGCCTCGTCATCGCACTCAATTTCTTGTATTATTATTTTCGAGTTAGATTGGATTTTAAAACTGGGCCAAAGATTCCTCATGCATGTCATGTCATTGATATCAACATAAAAAGAACTGTACAGAGAAGAAAAGAAAACGAAAACAAAATTAGGAATGAAAAAAGAAAGACAATTGCATTTCATTGAATATAAAGATAATAGGGATTTAACACATCTAACTGGACGGGACATAATATCTGAATTACAAACCTTGGAATAATCCAGACAACAGAAGAAAATCAAAACCCACTACCAAGACTCCCTCCGTGTAGGAAGAGGAGTAGCTTCCTAGTTGTTGACTTTTGCACGTGGTCCGACGAACTGCACATTTGCCTTGCTTGACCCTTCCCCTGCTCTAACCGTGTTAACCTCGGCGAACAACCTTTCAAACCCTTTATCCAAGTCTCTATCAGCACCAATCAATGACCCCGGAACCTTAGATAGCAATTGCTTTTTGATACCCGGCCTGACGAAATATCTGGACAGACGAGGGATTGGCTTGTGAAGGACCCATGCCTTCTTCTTCATTTTGCGGGCTCGTATTACATATGTAGTTGTGGGCTTAAACCCCAAACCAAAAGTATCCAGATTCTTGGAAAGAGAAACTGGTTACACAATGCCTTGAAGATCAGCCCCCAAACCTTTGCCCAGTATGAAACCATTCTTTAACATTTACGAGGCCACCATGACAGTTGCGGCTGTTATTCTAGGAACTGGGATGCTTTTCCCCTCTGGGACCTTTTCCACTAAGACTGTGTCAAAGACTTGGTAGACTCACGGCCCCTTGTCGTCGTCAACTTCTATGAAAGGCACAATGGCATCACTTAAAGCGTACATATTACCTTCACCATGCATTACAATCTCCTGTCTGTCCCATTCAAACTTGACCATTTGATGCAATGCAGAAGGCACTGCCTTGGCGGCGTGGATCCATGGTCACCCCAGCAAGAGGTTATAAGAGACCGCCATATCCAGTACCTGGAATTCCATAGTTAACTCCACTGGCCCGATTGTCAATTCTAGTATTATGTCGTCCACTGAATCTTTGCCCCCACCGTCGAACCCCCGCACATAAATGCTATTTTTATAAATCCTATCGTCATCGATCTTCAGCTTGTTCAACGTGGACAAAGGACAGATATTTGCACTAGGCCCATAGTCAACCAGCACTCGGGTGACTACAGAATCCTCGCGCTTTACTGTAAGATAAATGGCCCTGTTATGTTCCGTGCCCTCCACGGGCAACTCATTATCGGAGAAGGCCACTCTATTCACCTCAAAGATTTTATTTGTTATCTTCTCTAAATGATTCACCAAGATCTTATCAGGGACATGGGCCTCATTCAGTATTTTCATCAGCGCAGTGCGATGCTCATTTGAGTGGATCAGCAATGAAAGCAATGAGATCTGGGTCGGTGTCTTCGTTAACTGTTCAACAATAGAGTAATCCTGCACTTTCTTCTTTTTCAAGAATTCTTCTGCTTCCTCTTTTGTAACGTCTTTCTTAACCAACACCGGTTGTCTTTGGGGACCCTGTCTTTTCTTAACTCTTCGGGGGCAAAGCACCTTCCCGAACTAGTCAGGCCCTTTGCCTCACAAACTTCTTCTTTGATTTCTTTCCCCTTATATGTCACCACCACCTGTTCATAACTCCAATGAATGTCTTTGTTGTTGGTCACTGGCAATTGAGTTACTGGTTTTATGATAACAGGCTCTATGCGAGCTCCCTTCACGACCACCGCGGGTTTGTTTGCTACCCCTTGTACCACCATTTTGACCGGCTCAGGTTTTACTACAGTAATGCTTGATGACCCTTTCTCGGCTACCACAACTGGCTTACTGTCCACCCCTTTCAACTGGACCACCGCTTTCCTACTGGTTAACTTTTCCTTTGAACTGGTTTCGCTAGACGGATCATCATTACCGTTTGCGAGGGTTTCTTGGGCTTCTCTCCTTTGTGTATTAATTCAATCATGTGGGCCTCATCATGATCCTGCAACGGATTCTGGTTAATATTTGGTGCCTCTGAGGCCTGAACCTCAATCCGGTGATTGTCAATGAGCTCTTGCACAGCGGTCTTCAGTTTCCAACACTTCTCAGTATCATGTCCGGGGGCCCCCGAACAATATTCATAACTTACTGGATACTCCAGATTTCTAGGAAAGGGATTTGGCATTTTGGGCTCAATTTGATTCAGCATACCTAACTGCCTCAATCTGTGAAAAAAAGTGGTATATGATTCTCCCAGTGGAGTGAAAGTCATTTGCTTCTGTAATCTCACATTCTTGAAGGCTTGGTTTGGTCGGTGACCTATTCCGGGGGGGTTTCTATAGGCTCTTGGGGGTGGATATATGTTTTGTAGAGCTGGATACGGATTTTGGGGAGCCGCTGCACGCCATTTCGCGTGAGCCGGAGGCTGGGTATAGGTTTGAGCATGGTGAATGGAAAAATGTGGATCTGGCGGTGGGTAGTAGTGTTGTGGAGGGCCATATGGAGTGTAGGGGTAATTTTGGTGGTGGGTTCAGGGTTAGTTGTAGTAGGGTGAAGGGCCTCTAGATCTGGACCAAGCTCCAGACTCAACTGTTGCAACCTCTTCTTTCTTCTTTTTCCCGAGCACGCCCCCAGTTCTGCTTTGGATGGCCTGGGTGGTTGCTTAGATCGCTGAATAGCTCATGATTTTATTGGATTTAAGTCCTTCCTCAACCATGCCTCCCATCTTTACAACTTCATTAAAAGATTTGCCAATTGGCTTCACCAAGTGACCAAAGTAATTCGGCTCCAAAACCTGCAAGAAGTAATCAACAATCTCGCTTTCTTTCATTGGAGGGCCGACCCTCGCGGCTTGCTCCCTCCAGTGGAACCCATATTCTCTAAAGCTCTTCCCCGGCTTCTTCTCGAGTTTTATCAGTGACAGGCGATCTGGAACAATTTCTAGATTATGCTGAAAATGGCAGGCGAAAGCTTGTGCCAAGTCATCCCAGGTATACCACCTACCGTGGTCTTGTTGTGTATACCACTCAAAAGCAGACCCACTCAGACTCTGGCTGAAGTAGGCCATCAGTAACTCGTCTTTTCCACCCGCCCCTCTCATTTTGCTGCAGAATCCCATCAGGTGAGCTACCGAGTCACCATGCCCGTCATACAGATCGAACTTAGTCATTTTGAACAATGCTAGTAACTGAACATCCAGGAATAGATACAAATCCTTATAGGCCACACTAACTTCGCCACCCAATCCTTGCATGTTCCTGAAGGATTGCTACAGGCTTTTTACTTTTCGAAACATCTCTTCCTGCTCCGGGTTCTTAAGTGGCTTTTCAGTTTCCACCGGGAGCTCAAAGTGAGGGGTGTAGGAATATGGATCAGGAGCTTTAAAGGTAGGCTCGGGAGGATAGTACTGGTTGTCGTAAGCCTGAAACAATGGTTCACTAGAAGATCTTTGTAGCGTGGCAGGCAGAGGCGCCACAAAGACAGGGGTGATCAGTGGAGGAGGGTTTTATTTGGGTGGTGGAGCTTGGGGAGGGTAGGAGGTGGTGCCATAGCTCTGTTGGTAGAAAGGGAAGGCTGGAGATTAATTCACAGTAGGAGGCTCCTGAGATTGAGCCAAAGGTGGAATATAGGCTAGATTGGCGGGATAAACTGGCGACGGCTGCCCCTTAGCCCAGGCCTGATACATTTCGGCCATTTGCTGCTTCAACTTACTCATCTCCTCTTTCATTGCGTTAACATCTACCACCTCCACCTCTTTTGATAGGTCCATAATACTGGTATCTGATTCCTGGCATGTCATGTTCAGCTTGTCTTTTGACCGATGTCACACCTCCTTTTTTACACACCTACCCCGAAGGATAATATATGAGGGAGTTTTTTCATTTAAAGTGATATTATTGGAAATAGGATTATTTATTTATTTTGTAGAGTCGCCACTTGGGATAGGATTGGCTTTTGGTGTCCCAACTCACCGGTTTAACTTAAATCCCAAATCGTGGAAAATGTTCGACTTCCCAAGTGGATTTTGCGAACCAGAAATTCTGAATAAGGAATTCTGTTGACCCGAGGGAATGTGTTAGGCACCATCGGATCCCGTGGTTCTAGCACGGTTACTTAAATTATTATAATTGGATAAAAATCTGATTTTAATATATGTTATAACTTATGTGATTTTTAAATTTTAAACCGCTTTTATTATTATTTTTAAAGAGAATTGCAATGTCGTGAAAACGCGTTTCGAACCACGTCACATAAGTGCACCCGCAGTTTTTGACACATTCCGACTTCGTTGAGATTTGGATTTGGGTCACATAAATGTGAACCCGAGTTTAGGAAAGTAATATTATTTAAGTAACATGCCTGAAGCAACTAGCGTATTATTAACTTTGCAGGAGGCCATCAAAATTCGCTAAATGGCACGCCCCGAATTTCTAAAATATTTTTAATATAATTAAGAGGGCCACGCAATATGTGAATTTTGTTTGGCGTGGTGTACCTCAATTTATTTTAAAAGGCTTTACTCAACTAAAATAAACAACGGATATTCAAATTTAAAACTAATTAGGTGTCACAACTACGTCACAGGAACCGTCCCATAGCTATAAAAAATTATTAAATCACGCCTAAAGCAAAACTACGTGATTCGTAGGTTACTCTTACTCGGGCTTCAGCTAATCAGATTTTGAACATATACAGAAAGAACCAAACAATTCTATGTAAACCTTCAACAAAGGGATGATTCAGTGTTTGGTCAAAAGGGTATGAGATTGACGGGTTCTGATAATAGGTGAATTTGACTATAATCACGCCCTAAATAATCACATTTTTATGTTGTTTTGATGATATA
>MU726716.1:10836-21473 GCA_026770625.1 Nicotiana glauca | reverse complement strand
TATATATATATATATATATATATATATATATATATATATATATATATATATATATATATATATATATATATATATATATATATATGTCTTCATTTTGAAATGAGAAAAATCAACCATCGTTATTAGAGGGATTATATCTTTCAACGCCTTGGCAGTAAACTACCATTAACATTGGCTTTAATTTAGTGGTATTGGCACGTTGTATTAAAGTTTTCAACGTTTTTGCATAATGTCATCATCCCCATTTATCATGATGCCTTTATTAGTCTTGAAAGATTGTGGTGTTACTATATAATGGCTCTAGATGCCTTTTAAGAGTTATCGTTAATACGGTCAATCCGGTGCACTAAGTTCCCGCTATGTGCGGAGTCAGGAAAGGATTGGACCACAAGAATTTGTTGTACACAGTTTTACTCTTCATTTCTGCAAGAGGCTGTTTCCACTGCTCGAATCTAAAAGTTATAGTCACTTTTTTTTTTTAATGATCCTACGAGAAATTTTTATTATTCTTATAAACTTTTAATATCATATATAACTACATGCGAATATTACGATTGTACCAAGTTTTTCAGCTATTTGTTATTTGATGTTTATCTTATTTCAAAATAATTTTGATATATAGTGTCAATTTATAAAAATAAAACAATAATCATACTGACGTGTATTTTTAGGCAATCGAAGTTTAAGAAAAATGAAAATTGTTAAAGATGATATAATTAAGCACGCACTTATTAGTTTTCAATAAGCTGGCAGAATTCCATTGGTTTTTGGGATCTTAGAATAGATTTTGACACGATATGACAAACATACAAAGATAAATAATAGGAAAGAGCCTTTAGAATTATTTAAATTATTTTGTTGGATTCTTTCTGATCTACTTCGTTTATGATTTCATTCAAAAGCATATAAAGACAATTAATTTATGTTTGACAAAGCTATGTGTGCAAGTACTTTACGATTAAAAAGCAATTGTCTCTTGTACAATCTGGGAGTCAATTTGGTCCAAAGTAATGCTCATGTCATTGTAGGCCTAAAGTTGTGATGGTGAAATCTTAATTTCTTGTATTTGAAAGTTGGTAACCCCTAAACTGACCAAGAGTGATCTTTTCAAATTCCAAGATCCAATTGCAAATCCAATTGAATATTATTCCCTCCTATCAATTATATGGTATAAGTCGAATGTGCATGAAGTTTAATAAAGAAAAAGGTTTATGGAAACTTATGTCATTGAAGATAAATAAAAAGTTTAATATTAAATTATTTCAAATATAAAAAAGTGTTATTTTTTTTCAAACAGACTAATCAAAAAATAATGTCACATAAAGCGAGAGGGGGGAGTAATAACCATACAAAGGGTTGAAATTTAGGGTAGAGTGAAATCTTAACTTTTCTAAGCCTGATGATAGTCGTTTCACACAAATTTCCAAGCAGGTTTGGCTTTTTAACAAGTAAAAAGTTAGAAGAGAGTTGGATGAGTTAACAAGAAAAGAAATCCCATTATTCACTCATATTTTTCATGAAGGGTAACATACAGCAGTGAATGTGCAAAAAGCTGAGAGAGACATTCTCATCAAATGAAAAAAGAAAGAGGTGAAATTGGAAGAGAAGTAGTGTTGTTACAAGGAGATGTCACTTCACCATTAAAATGTTGGAAAAAACTTGGACACAATCCCTTTCAATGGGCGGCACTTCAAAATTAAAATACATAACGAAGTTAAGTAAAAATAGATGGGGGGAAGATCACAGAAGACAAAAGTTTTTCCCCCTTTATCTTGACAAATTTGTTTTTATCTGGTCAAGGCCAAAAGCTTCTCTTTGTTCTCTAATTAACATTGGATTTCTCATCCTGCCTCTCCCTTTCTTGTATAAGATTCATTAGCTTTCTCAAACTGTATAATGCTGCTGGATCGTTTCGATATCCAGACCTTTCAGCTTCACCACCGACTCAACGTGACCCTTGAGAGTATGCAGCTCGCGAAGCCTACAACACAGAGAACGTTACATTAAATTCTGTTTACCAAACTCAGACGGACTAGAAAGTCTGTAGAATGAACAAGTTAGTAAATACCTGGCCATCTCTGCTCTCCTCTTTGCTTGTTCAGCGATTTCAGACAGTTCCCTGTAGCTGTTCTTTTCATTGAAGAGATTTGTGGCTTCTGGTGGTTGAAGCCCGTGTAGTGTTCTCTGAGCAAGTGCCCATTGAGCTTCCCTCTCTTCTTTGCCATAGTCTTTCTTGGTAGTGAAAGCAGTCTGTTTTTGGGCCGAATATCAGAAATGGTTAGTGTTCATCAAGTCACGGAAACGATTGAATTTAAAGAGGATGTCAGTTGGTCATTCGAAGAGTAAAGTATACCTTGTTATCGAGCAAGTTATTCCAAGCCTTTCCACTTAAGATGTAGCGGATGGCAAATTTCATTATGTCAAGTGGGAAGTAGAAAATAATGCTGTAAAGCCAGATGACACCAGCCCATCCCCAGCCACATCCTTTGACTCTTGCAAAAGCCCAGTTGGCATATACAGCAATTAAAGTGGCAACCTGAAGCATCCATTAATAAGTTTAGTACTACTAGCATTCGGATCTCAAGAGAAAACAACTTCATACATCCGGAAGAACTAGAAAACAGATATCTATTTTGGGTTTTAACCAGAAGATTTTAATATTAGTAGAAGTCCAACACTTACCAGCTGGGCAATCATGAAAGCAATAACTAACAGCATTCCCGGGCGTTCAAGGAAGGACCAGCTGCGTGAACGGGTCACAAAAATCAAAGCCTGGCTGATAATGCTCACTTGCAGGTACAAAGCAGACATCATTTCTTCATCACTATTCCGAAGAGACTTAACACCAAATTTGTCCTGTGGCAAAAAATGGAAGACACCGGTAGAAATGATTATTAGAAAAGGAACTACAAAATATTTGGAGTAAAAGAATCATAATATGTTTAGTCCTTACCGAGAAGAATTCAGTGTCATGCATGGCCCAAAAGAAAACAACAGTCATCAGTGCCTGGTAACCTCCAAGAACAACACCAGTTGCAAAGATTTCTTTCAATTTCCAGCTATCGGGCATTGGGGATGGTTTCACTCTATCCTTTGAGATTGTCATAATGGTTCCTGGACCAAGAAAGGTATGTCAGTCCTGGCAAACGAGGTAGAACGTGAATGCATGATTTTGTTGACAAAAGGATCTCTGTAGAAATGACATTACCGTCGTTTAGGATGGCAATGATCAAAACCATAAATGCAGAGAAGTCGTACTTCCATATCAGAGCAATAAACATGAAACCAAACTGCACACAGGAAAAACAAGAGCAAAGAAACTCAAACCTCAAAAAATCAATGAGTTAATGTCTTTATCACATTTAATTTCAACTTAGGACATACCACAATACGGATTGTGATGGAAACTGCATATATCTGCCAAAACAAAAGTTGAACGAAATTAATGGGGCTTTTTATAAGAAAAATTAAGATGTGTCAACTGGAATAAAATATTAAGGGGAAAAGATTGACTAACTGTGTAGTTCTTCATCCTCTGGAAAATAGCTCTACTGGTCAACACAGCACTAATGATAACACTTAGACCTGGTTCAGTGAGCACGATGTCAGAAGCGCCTCGTGCTGCATCAGTAGCATCTGCAACAGCAATTCCAATATCTGCCTTCTTCAAAGCAGGAGCATCGTTGACACCATCACCAGTCATTCCAACAATGTGTTTTCTCTCTTGCAACTTTTTCACAATTTCATACTTGTGCTCTGTGCAACAAGAATAGAAATAATCAGTCTCTTTTCATCATCCATATTTAAGGTTTGGTAGTTGTAAATACTTCCATTAAACAGAAGATAAAATCGAAAAAGAAAATCACTCACCAGGAAATACTCCAGCAAATCCATCTGCCTTCTCGATTAATTCTTCTACCGGAAGTGAAGCAATGGCTGAATCCTTGTCTTGACCAAGTAAAGATGCTGATGGGTACATGTTTGTTCCCATTCCAAGCCTACGGCCAGTCTCCTTAGCAATAGCCAATTGATCCCCTAGAAATCAAAAACCGTAAGTTACATATACATGAACTAGTATTGCCTTGGAGGAAGAGTCTGATTCTGAGTGTATTACCAGTGATCATCTTAACATTTACACCAAGGTTGAGAGCTCTACGGATGGTCTCAGCACTATCATGCCTGGGAGGATCAAAGAGGGGTAGCAATCCTACAAATTCCCATCGGCCACCAGGGCTCTCTTTTGATTTCTCTGGTACTTCCTGGAAACAAACAAGTTAAACAACGATAAGACAGCTGCAGGGAGAGAGCATATATCCGGGCCTATACCTGCAAACTCAAAATAATCCAAATTTAGTATCACAAACCTGTCTAGCGACAGCCAATGATCTCAACCCACGCTCGGCATATTTATCCATCATTGCGTGAACCTTTCTCCTGACATCTTCCTTAGCGTTACAAAGGTCCAAAATCTGATGCAATAGAACAAAATTGTAATATCAGTAACAAGTGTATTACTCAAACTTATACAGGAAACCAAGGGAAAATGTTATTGAAACTGAAAACCTACCTGCTCAGGAGCTCCCTTGCTGGCACGATGCCAGTTGTTATTGTTGTCAATATATGTTAAAGCAGTTCTCTTGTCCACTGGATTGAAGGGCAGGAAATGCACCTCCCTGATACCAGCTCGTGCCTAGAAATCAAAATAGGTTAAGTATGAAATTTCATTGTATAGTTAATTTAAGCATGAAAATTTACATTTTAAAAATAGTCCACATATATGAGAAAATGCAAACGGAAAAGATATGTACCTCTTTTGGATCTGCAAGCATTCCGACCATGCAAGCATCAATTGCATCCTGATTTTCTACTCTAGAGGCCCTTGCGGCAAGGAGGAGCACGTAGTCTTTATCTACTCCCTTTGCAAACACCTCGACCAAGTTTTTGTCGACACTCAACTTGTTAAGAGTCAAGGTACCAGTCTTGTCACTGCACAGCACATCCATTCCAGCCATCTCTTCAATTGCAGTCATTCTCTTGGTGATGGCACCTTGCTGGGAGAGCCTATGTGATCCAATAGCCATAGTGACTGACAACACAGTTGGCATAGCAATGGGAATGCCTCCAATCAAGAGCACCAACAGATTGTCAATTCCATCCCTGTACTTCCTGTGCTGAATTGGGTACATGACTATAATCTCAACGAGCATACCAACAGCAATTGAACAGATACAAAAGTTTCCGATGGAAGTTAGCACTTTCTGGAAATGCCCAACATTGTTGGTGCTGTCAACAAGATGTGCTGCCTTCCCGAAGAAAGTGTGAACTCCAGTAGCAATAACTACAGCTTCAAGTTCACCTTGTTTGCAAGTTGAGCCAGAGAAAACTTCATCCCCAGGATGCTTGGTCACAGGAAGAGATTCTCCAGTAAGAGCAGATTGATCAACCTTTAAAGGATCGCCTTCAAGAAGACGAGCATCAGCAGGAATGATGTCTCCCAGTTTGACACTAATAATATCCCCTGGAACCAGAATAGCGGCTTCCTGTTCACTCCAACGCCCATCTCTAAGCACCTGTGGTCAAACAGATAATTTAGAATGGGAAGCATTAGTATTTCATTTTTTTTATAGAAAAAGCCTGTGCATATTCAATCGGATTTGATAGTTTGATACCTTCGTTTTGGGAGCAAGTCCAGCCATAAGAGCTGCAGCAGCATTTCCAGCATTGTTTTCTTCAATAAAACTGATAGTTGAATTGATCACCAGCAAACAAATGATACCAATAAAGTCTTGCCAATCCGGGGGCTTTCCCTCTCCATTAGCCAGTGCAATTGCCATGACAGCAGCAGCTTCCATGACCCATGATAGAGGATTCCACATAAACCCAAGGAACTTGAGTATTTTGCTTTCGTTTTTCTCTTCCAACTTGTTGGGTCCAAAGATTTCAAGCCTGTTGGCTCCTTCGTCAGCACTCAGACCCTCCCGGGTACATTTCAGCTGTTCAAACACTTCTTCAATGGGGATTTTCTCCTGCAATTTCAAGAAGATAAATCAGCCGATTAGCAAAATTAGCCTACTCGTTCATCTTCATATTGTTTTTTACACCACAATTAATAAAAACCTAGTCACATTTTTTGTTCAATCCATAAAATGAAAAAGGCCAAATATTATAACTATTTCACTGTGTACAAACTTTAACTAGAGAATTTCATATGTAGGTTAGCTTTGAAAGTTAAGCTGACCTAAGTGTAGTGGCTAAAACACATCCAAGAAAATTACTATTGAAACTCATGTACTTGAAGTGATCAACTCCATAAGCTAGGTCCATCTGATAATGTGATATTACCCAACTTTGATAGTTAAGAGCATAAAAAGCATACAGAGGAAAAAACTAACATTTCCTTTTGCATAGAAGTTAAATAAATTTTGTGTATTCCTATTCCATCCAGATTTTAGTATTTGATGTTCCAAAATGAAATAAGAAAATAATAAGTCCAAGGTTCCATCTTTATCATGTAGGAAAAAGAACTGAAAAAGGGAAACAAGAAGTCCCAGGGCTAATCACTTTCAATAGATATATGTCCCTGCTCCTAAATACATAAAGCAACACTACATCATTAATACCCAAAAAAACTTATGTCCTTAGTTAAGTAGGTACCGATATAATATTATTATAGTGGTTTCAATGTATTGATATTTTCTATATCTTTTGGCTAACTACCTTGATTCTTATTTTATTTATTTTTAATTGATAAGTATCCCTTTCTATACCTGTAATTCACATGAATAATTCAAAAGGTCATACGGATGTGTGAGTCATTTAAGTTGACTTTCCTCTATGTGGGTCCCATAATTAAGTGGACCCCAAAAAGTGGAGCTCCCAACACTCAGACAATGGCCTTGGATTGCCAACCAATCACAGAAGCACAACATGAAGGGATAATGGGCCACGCGCTTTCCACATGGAGCACCTTGGCGTGGGATTCACGCGCTAGAATCTGGGCCCACAGCCCATTGTCTCCGCCTACTCTAATGGGGCATCTTTGAAATTAAGGCCAAGTTGAGGAGTAAACATATTAAGTTTGTACATTATTTATAGAAATAATAGCGGAATCCAAGAAAAGCTGTCAGTAGTCAATAGTCAGAACCATTATTTAAGGAAAAAGTAGGCAGAAAAAATGGAAAATGTGAAAAAGAAATCAGAATAAGTCAGAGCCGTTAATAAGGTTGAAATTTCCAAATCACAACTATCCACACCAAGTGCAGAGTACCACGGAAAAAGTACAAAAGAAAATTCCCTCGAATATAAATCAGACAGAAACTTTCACTAAAAGACATGGTTTAACCTATAAACCACATTTAGAAATCCCTCAAAAGTAACGATATGTATCTTATTTTCTTAAAGGTGATATCTTAAAATATTTTTACACATCAATTAATTCATCATGCACTTTTTATTTTTTTTAGTAGCGCAAGTCGAATATACATCTAACTTACTGAGATAAATGAAAATAAATTACCTAAGATTTTATTTGTGTCAACTAAAATTTTCACCGTGAACTCCCACGGTCTATTTCAATTTTATTAACCTTGTTTAAAACAATATTCCTTTTTAATACATAATATTTTTCAATTATACTTATAGTGCGAAAAATAAGATTTATTATTCGCAGTTCTCTTCTTATGCTTTCAATTGAATTGATCTAAGCATCAGAGTCAAGAATTGAGGTTTTTTTTTAATTGAGAAAAAGGTTTTAAAATTCATTTTCTCCTCTTACTTGCAAAAGTGTTCCACTAACAGAAATGATAATGATTGGTCAGGATAATGTGAGGAAAACGGAACTGTAGAATCAGATGCTCAAATTTCTTTCCCTTTTTTGTGGGCATAAAACGAATCTGATTTCTATTATTGAGGATATAAAGGTAATTTGAATTTATTATTTCTTGTTTATATTTCTGTATTTATCGTGCTGTGACAGATCATGCTAACTAACAAACACGTGAAAGAAGATTGAAGGAATAAGTTATCTTTTTGTGAGCATAATAATTAATAAAGAAGGAAAAAGGCAAAACTTTACTAACAATCTTCACATTTAGCCATAAATAAAATTTTACACAATCTTTTTTTGACTTTTTCTTTTAACTTTATATATGTATGAGCATGTGAACATATATATCATAACTAAAGAAAAAATGATGATCACGGATCTCGTATAACCTACATATATACCAAAACAAAATAATTTATGCTACCTCAATTTCAAATTTGACTTCTTAATTCAACTATATATCCAGGAAAATTCAGAACGAAACAAATTTTATCTTATAAAATAGTTAAAAAATTCTGTCAATATACAACAAGATGCAAATAATATTTTCAAAAATAATTAAAGCAAGAATTATAACTTTTAGTCTATGAAGTCGAACTTTGTTTGAAATTAATCATAATATTCTATAATTAACATTATTTGGTTCGACCACCACCACCGTTATTAAATACAGTATTACATAAGCATATGTACACACAGTGGCGGAGCCACATGCACCTCAGGGGTGTCAACCGACACCCTTCGTCGGAAAATTACACTGTTTAGCTCGGTAATTTTTTTTAAAATATGTATATATACTATATAATGACACCCCTTGACTTCTTGATGAGTTTGTTTTTTTATATTTTGACTCCTCTTAATGAAAATTCTGGCTCCGCCATTATGTACACAGACATGATCTATATATATATACACACATGTGAAAGTGTGTCTACGCATATGACAAATTCTATACATTCACACACAAAAGACAGATACTTACTATGCATCTATGTACTGAAAATATAGAGAAGAAATAAAATCAATGAACGAGCGAATAAAGAGGTTTTTTTTTTCTCGAGTAAAACAAAGTTAAGAATTTTAGCAAGGCAGTATAATACTACCTCCGATTTAATTTAGACATCATTCCGTTTATCGAAAGTCAAATTACGTGAAGTTTGACCAATATTATAAAATATATTTTGTTATCATATTGACATGAAAAAAATTCTAACTTATAAATAGTACTTTTGGTGTAGCTTTTGTACATCCAAATTTTAATTTTAAAATTCTAAATTGAACAAATTTAATTTAGCTTCAAATTTTAGTTAAATTGACTCTCTTCTACTTCAGTAAGACACTTGTTTGCTTGTAAAGTAAAAGTAAACAAAAGCATGCTAGCTATACTCGAAAGCAAAGTATCTAATTCCTCATCTCATTTAATTTGACTTTTTTTTCTGTAGAAAAAAAGGGAAAATAATTCAAAGGAGCCAAACAAAAGATCAGTCTAATCATAGTCCAACGAAATTACTAAGAAAATGGTCAAAGCAAGATAATTAAAATTAGGATTTCCTCAAATTGTTCCCTTTATTTTACTTCCTTTTTTCATTTTCCATGGAAAATTGAGATCGCTAGAGCAATATTTATAACCAAATGGAATAAAAAGGTTATTCACAAAAAACCAGTATAGCAAAGATGAAAAATAAACAAAAAACAGTAGAAGAAAATGAGTGGATTTACCAGATCAACAGTCTCATTTTTGATCTCTTCGAGGCTGATAGCTTTTGCCATCTCTGCTCCACGGAAAAATCAAAACCAACAACGAAACAACTAAAGAAAACGATTGATTGATTGATTTCACTCGGTATAAATCATTGAACGGCAGATTTTTTTTTTACAGAAACCCCAAAATGAGATTTGGGGGTTAAGGAAAATGGAACGGCGAAAGGGCAACAAACAGAGGTTTATAATCTTTGCCTCTATGTGTTTTGTTTGAGATTCTCTTTGTAGAGGGAAATTGTGAGGTATAAGGCTTGGGCCTGAGACTCCCTTTATATACTGGACACTCCACCAGTGTAAACACACCTCACCAGCTATTGCCTATTGCCTCGACGATGATATAATAATAATACTACCCCACTAGTGCCTCCCAAAAAAAAAAAAATCTTTCTCTGACTTTTATTTTATTTTATATTTTCCTTTTCTAAATGATATATAGCCTTTATTATTCTTATAAAAAATTAATAGGGGAGAGAGAAAAAGAGAGAGAGAAAGAGCTATCGTTGAATTAAATGAGTATTTCTTTTTCAAAATTATAGTCCGACTCTGGAATAATGGAATCAAATGAGATTTTTTTTTTAAAATTATTGGGCTGACTCTGGATCACTATTTCATACATATACAATAATTAACTATATATATATACACTAGTATTTATGAACGTGCGTTGCACGTTAATAATAACATGTAATGGTTTAATCAAGTAATTATATGAAGGGCACAACAAATATAACGTATAAAATACAATATTGTTTGAATGCCAAAAATTATTATCACAATAGTATAATACGCGAATGCAAAATGACTGGATAATAAATGAACCTGCAAAACTGATCAATTTAGTCATGTTAGATAATATTGTTATATAATTACAATTTAGAAATATACAATGTGATGATATCTAACCTAAAATATTTTTATAGATAATTTTTTGTCTATATTCCCTACTAATGCATTGGGTGTTCTGTCATGATCAGAACATTTATTGTCGATGGTGATATCCCTCTTGAAAGTGTAACATATAGTTGTATGTGCGAAAAAGCATATTGCGGTA
>MU726716.1:0-10700 GCA_026770625.1 Nicotiana glauca | reverse complement strand
TATATATATATATATATATATATATATATATATATATATATATATATATATATATATATATATATATATCGAGCAAGAAAGAAAAAAGTTCATTTTGAATGAACTAAATAACACTCTTGTCGTGTGTACCACTTGAAGCTAACAAACTTTCTAATTATCGGGACTTTCCGTCCTTATTCAGAGGTTTTAGAGTTTGAGATTAATTTTTTTAAAATAGAAAACGTTTTACTCCTCTTTCTGAATTTACTCGAACTAATCTAGTCAATAGGTTTTGCATAACAAATGATGATTAGAAAAACAAAGCAAATGTTGTTTGCACTATTAGAATTTCTAGATTTTTAATTTTACTATTTTGTTCTAGTCCTATAATAGGATCATAGTTTAAGAATCTTACGTAAGTAGAAGAATTTATTAGTATTTGATGAATTTATACTTCTTTTTATGCAATTAAATATAATTTCTTCAATGATTTTTATGAAAAATTAGTTTATCATTATCTCATTTTTAAAGAACGTAACTGACAATATTACCAAAGGCCATCATGGAGTCTAGAGCATCTAATTGGGAAATGTCGGGAATAAAAGATTAATCTTTGCCTAATAATCTAATTTATATATTTTTACAAGAATATACTTCGTAAAAGGAAACAGACAAATGTTTAGTGTTGTGACAAGTAGATTTGTTTGAAGTAAAAAGAGAAAGAAATACACTTGTAATTATTCCATATTAATTGAAAACATATAAAAATATTACCTCTTATTGAAAATCAATCAATTAACCAACGAGATCCTCAAAATATTAATCGCATTAACTAACGAAAAACTATAAACAATTTTGGAATTTAAGTTATACTAGTGTAATTGTTTTTGCACGTTCAAGTTACTCAACTAATATTTACTGGTAAATTTTCTTAAAACATAAATTTATAATCTTGAAAATAATATATTATTAAACTCATAATTCTGTTTTTCTTTTTGTTCTCTTTCTTCTTCTTAAGTATGATTTATCTGTCATTAAACATTGATGCATTGGAGTGCCAACCAGTTCAATCCTCACAAACGCCGTCCAATTTGGATTGCTAGTGTGGTGGCCCCACATAATAACGTAAAGACTAAAATACCCCTACGGATTCTTTACTCAACCTGGCATTCCCCCATCTTGCGTTATTTATGGCTGACTGACTGTTATCTCTGTCCAAGAATTGCATCATTTGGTGGCACTTATTCAGGCAGTTATTTTGTTTTATTCTTTCATTTTCCGTTTCCTTTTTATTTCCGGTTATTACTCAAATTCCTGATTTACCATCAGTTATACGACAGAAGCAAGTAGCAAATATGGTATAGTAATATACTCTTTATTTTTCAGTTTTATTCCATCTTTGAGGATAATTAGATTTGCTTTTTGAAATTAAAATGGAACCCAAAATAACATATTCTTAGGCTCTCTGTTTCCGCATAAACACCTAAGAACACCGTTATCAAAATGTGGTTACTTTCTTCTTTTTAATTTTGATTTTAAGGTAGATGCAATGTAACGTACTATCAATTACTTGATTTATCAAATTACCTAGTATTGTAAATCAGCTTAATATAATAATATTTAAAAAAAACTGATAATATAATATTTTTTATATGCGCCAATACACGCAACATAAACTCTTTAATTTTTGCTTCTATTGAATTGATATCTCATTCTAACCTGACAAATGGTATTTTCGAGTCTTTTTTATTTGTTTTAATTCTTTTTTATTTTGTGGGAAACAATAGAATCGTGAGAAGAGTTCTTGATTAGTAAATGTAACTTCATCGTACATCAATTAGAGTTTGAAATTAAAATTTTACTTTAAAATCTTTTAAACTTCTCTTTTTTCCTTCTCCTTATTCAAGAGCTAACGCTCCTCTTATTGAAAAAAGAATCAGAAGTAGGGGTGTACAAAGGAAACCGACAAATCGCAAAACAGAAGATTGTTCTATCTCGGGGACACATCTCCAGATCATATTTTCAACACATATTTTAAACAAATAATGCTCGTCCCAATAATACATGCGGCTATCAAGATAAAACTTATTTCTTTTGGACAGATGAAAGGTCGTGAGGAACTATACCATTGGCCGGGTAATTAGCAAGGTTTGCATACCATGGCGCTTCCTCAAGATTACTAGCGAGCAACTACTCATCTGGAAAGGTTTCCATGATCTCTTCGACCTCGATTGCTTTTTTAGCTCCTTCAAGTCGTGATAGATGATCAACGACTTGATTTTCTATGTCCTTACGGTCACGAATTTCGAGGTTGAATTCTTGCAACAACAGCACCTAACGAATCAGGCGCGACTTAGACTGCTTTTTCTCAATTAGGTACCTAAGAGCTGCGTGGTCAGTATATACAATTACCTTGGAACCAATCAGATATGATCGGAACTTGTCGAAAGCAAACACCACGACCAACATCTCCTTCTCAGTCACAGTGTAATTCAGTTGGGTTCCACTCAGTGTTCTTCTAGCATAGTATATTGGATGCATCAGCTTGTCTTTCCGCTGTCCCAGCACTGCCCCCACTGCGTAGTCACTGGAAGGTTTGTGTCCCTCTTCCAGTAGAATTTTGTGCATATAGTAGGCGGGGCTGATCCCCTTTATGCCTGCCATGGTCCACCTAATGGCAGTCTTGCATTCCTTAAGTACCTGCAATAGTTGTTTAGCCTGTACATCTAACAAACTAGATGAGATAATAACAGGTAATGTGGAGTTAGGTCCAAGAAATTCATACCTGAGATGGGCGGGCAATGGCTTTAGTTCCAGCTTTGGTGGTTCTTCGATGGATGGCTTGGCTGGAGGAGTTTCTCGATTTTCCAAGTGCAAGGGCTCAAACTCTAGGGGTCTATCCCAGAATCCTCTACCCTCTAATGCCAACACCCATTCTGCCAGTTCCTCTCTATTTACCTCATCCAAATTCATTAGACATGCAGCAAGGGGGTCCTCAATAGTCAGCCTTTCATCATCAGACTCTACAATTACATCCAATGCATCAATAAGAGAGCAATTGGCGAATTCACTTGGTCGGTTCATAGATTTCTACACATTGAATGTTATTTCTTTATTGTTTAGTCTCATCTTGAGTTCCCCGGTCTGACAATCAATTAGAGCTCTCCCAGTGGCCAGGAACGGTCTTCCCAAAATTATGGGAATCTCTTCATCCTCCTTAAAGTCTAGGATCACAAAATCTGCAGGGAACACAAATTTCCCTACTTGAATCAGCACGTCGTCTAGGATTCCAGAGGGTCGTTTCATATTCATGTTAGCAAGCTGCAACAACATAGAGGTGGGTCTAGCTCTTCCAATGCCCAACCTTTTATAAATTGCTAGGGGGATAAGATTGATGCTGGCCCACAGATAACACAGTGCCTTAGCAAAAGCAAAATTTTCAATAGTGCATGGAATTGTAAAGCTCCCTGGATCAGACAGCTTTTCCGTACTTAGTCTAGTCACCACTGCACTACAGGTCTGAGTAAGCGTGACTGTGGCCAAGTCTTGAAAATCAAACTTTCGGACATCAAGTCCTTCATCATTTTTACATACCCAGGCATCTCCTTTAAAGCTTCAATCAATGGTATATTTACCTGGATTTGCTTCAGCATATCAAAGAACTTCTTGTATTGCTCCTCATTTTTGTACTTAGCCAAACTTTGGTGGAAGGGTGCAGGGGGTCTCTTCTTTCCAATCACTTGGGACTGATCTTTCTTAGCTGCTACATCAACCACTGGCTCCTGGACAGTTTCAGCTTCCTTCTCGGTCTCATTCTGAATGCTATTTTCTTCTTGAGCAGGCTGGACTGTCACCTCTGTCAATTTCATTGATTCATCCAGCTCGATGGGCACTAGTATGAGTGTCTCAGTCTGTCTAGCTTCTCGAGCCCTTTCTTGCTCTTCATCCAGATCTCTGCCATTACGTAGACTCACCGCCATCAGCTGCTTCGGTCCCTGATCTTTTGGATTTATCTGAGTGTCTGCAGGTAGTGTCCCATGAGGATGATTGTTCAGAGACATCAAAATCTGGCCCACCTATACCTCAATATTTTTGATTGCTGCATCATGTGCATCGACTCTCTCATTGATTTTTGCATTAGACCCAATAACCTGCTGCATCATTGCTTCAAGTCTAGCAAACCCATCTTCCTGCCTTCTACCATACTGCTGCTGAGGTGGGTGGTACCCCTGCTGCTGATTCTGATTATTGTATCCCTGTGGTCGTGGGTAAGGTGATATATTGTTGGGGGGTCTCATAACTCCTATGTTCCCAGTGTTGAACTGTGGTTGTGCCGGCCTGTACTGCTGATTTTGTTGACCCCAATTCTGACCACCCTGTCTCTGGCCGCCATAATTAGACACATAGTTCATGTCTTCAGGGTAGTGATGATGATCGTGTTCTGCATTCCATTGATTACCAACTGACTGACTAATGCAAGATGCGCACAAGCCCCCATTAGTAGTATCAACAATATGTACCTGCTGTTTCTGCCATGACTCTTCTACCTTTTTTGTGAGTATGCTCATCTGTGTCAATAAGGTGGCCATATTTTCAGCCATAGAATTGGATGGATCCAAAAGCATTGAGTGCACCACTGGAGTGATAGGTGCACCTCTGGTTATCCAGCCCGATTTCTGTGCCATCTTATCAAGCAGACTCTGGCCCTCTCTCCATGTTTGCTCAAGAATGCCCCACCAGCTGAAGCATCAATAATATTCTTTACGCTATCTGACAACCCCATAAAGAACCATTGCCCCAACATTAGATCTGGAACACCATGGTGTGGACATATGACCCACATCCCTTTAAAACGCTCCCATGTTTCATGCAAAGTCTCCATCGGTCTCTGTTTAAAGCTCAAAATCTCATCAATTTGTTGAGCAGTCTTGTTGGGTGGGTGGAACTTGTTATGAAATTGCTTGACTAGTTCATCCCATGTTGCTATAGAATTTATGGGGAGTGAATTCAGCCAAGTCTGGGCAGCTCCTGTCACTGAGAATGGAAACAATAATAGTTTGATTGCTTCTGGAGTCACATTGGGTTGCCTTTGGGTTTTGTAGATAGATAAGAAATTCTTTAAGTGCTGCTGAGGATCTTTAACTTGTGACCCCAAAAATAGTCTCTTATTCTGCAACAAGTGGAGCATGTTATTCGTGATTTGGAATGACTCAGCCTGTATCTGTAGGACTACTATAGCTGTGGATAGATTCTCATCTTTGGGTTTTGCCCAGTCGTAGAGAGACGCCTCTGGCACTGGCGCTATTGGTGCTACTGGGTTTTCCTAGTTATCTCCCATGATTGTTTCGAATATACAGTTGTTGGTTGTTATTTGTTTTGTCGGTTGGCTCGATTCAAAGCCCTAAAAAATTTCCCGGGATCTGATAATGCTTCTAATACTTCACCAGATCTAGATGATTTTCTAGGCATGCACCTGTGAAACCAAGTCAACAAACGTTAAAATTTTAATGTAAAAATTGGGTATAGAGAAAACTGACTATACTAAAATTTTTTTTACTTCTTTCAATTGTAATTGATAATACCATTAATTCCCCAGCAACGACGTCAAAATTTGATCACGCCCAATTATGCCTTATAAAAAGGACAATGCAGTCGTTGCAAATATAATCCGGTTTACAAGTCCGAAGTCGAATCCCACAGAGAATTAACTTATCAATTACCTTTGTTGGAATCACTAAATTATTTATAATCAACTTCCCCAAACTTTGTAAATAATAGTTGATGGTATTTCTACTAACTACGATTGCAAGTAAATAACTAACAGCTATAAACTAAATATGATGGGTTGAAAATAATAATGAGAAGGTTCTAAGGTAGTGATTTCCCCTATTGATGGAATCCCTTCTGGGTATGTTTCATATAAATTCACCAAATATCTCTATAAATCATGAGCACTCTTTTTACCGTAAATTTCTCCCGAGTAATTGCGATAATATACTAGACGCGCTCTCCTGAGCTATGCTAGCTGACTTCGTTTATTATAGCTTACTTTAGATCACACCCAAGGCCTCGTTATCCCTAATCCCGCCTTTAAACCCGTAGTTATAGATCCCTCTTATACTTTGGGAGTGGTATTGTTCAATAATTACCTAAATATACACTCTCTCCCGAGTTATGCACACTAAATAGGCACAACTAATTGAGGATCCTATCAATTAACTACAATAAACACGTAATTGAACAAATAGAGATTAACTGGCAAACTATATGAACATACTCAAGAAGTTCATCCTTCAGTAGGTTCCATCAAAACCTTAGACTAAAGTATTTAACTACTCATAACAACTTGAAGATAAAATAAGAAAATATTTGTCATGGAAAATTGCAAGAAAAAGAAGAAATAAAGAACTATGATGTTTTGGATGATCTCTCACACTTGTGTTTCTTGCCCAAAGTACTCTCTAAACAAATCTGACCTAATTTGGCCGAAATCCTACTTTTTATAAGGGGTTTACACCAAGTTTTTCCAACTTGACACTTTCCTCCCTGGCTTTTTCGCATTTTGCCGCTGTCCCACCGCGGTTACGCCGGGACCGCGGCCAAATAGGCTCTCTGAATCTGCAGCCCTGCTCTGCCGCGGTCCTACTGCGGTTACGATCTGACCGTGACAGGCCAATTTCAGCACTGCTTTTGACTTTTCACTTTGTGCATTTCTTGGGCATTGTTCGATTGGCCTCCTTTTCTCCGTAATTGATCCCAAACTTGCTCCATCGACTTCTTTCGTTGGATATAGCTTGCAAATCATGAAAATCACTAATCAGAGCATTTGGTTATCATTTTTTACAACAAAGCTATACAGAAATGTAGTTCTTTAGGGTCTAATTATAGTCTAATTCACCTATTATCAGTTTGGTTTGGTCTTTAGATTTAATAATCCAACACAACTGGTTTGGTTTGGTAATTATAAAATCCGAACCAACCCGACCTATGTACACTGAAGATTGAAAACAAGAGAAACATACATAATGTCATAATCGGGTTATTAAGAAAGATAGTATTGGTAAAATACGAATATTTCACGTGGACAATAGAGTAATCGATACATGGTGAATGTTTTATAGTCAACTTCAAGTCAGATAAGACAAGAGAATCAGAGGTTCAACTGAGAAGCACATCCCGAATTGGTTATCCGGATGATATCACTCAAATAGCCATGTTAGTAGAAATCTATCAGTACCCCTTAAAGTGAAATCCGCTTCAGGATCATCAATAGATGCAGAAAAAATGGAAAAATTTAGATTTGTGGACTCGCCTCACGATGGATGGAGGGGAAGCTACTGTGGAAGAAGGCAATTGTTGGATCAATTGCAAACTCTCTTCAGAAGATCGATCAATAAGAATTATTTTTACTTCTTCTTTAATTCTATTATGCTGATTTAATCTACAATTATTAGTTTCGTTGGCAAAAATCAATTTAATTGGATTGAAATAATTGCGTATGACCTAATTTTGTAAATTTAATTGATTTAATTTACAAATCATATTTTAGGTTAAACAAGAATGAGTTAAATTGTCTTAAGTGCTATAGTAGATAATCTGAGCACCTTAAATTTCAGAGTTTCAGTTAATTAACAAGAAAAATAAAATAACATAATTACTCTATCAAGAAATGCAGTGCTGCAAGAATTATGAACACTCAAAAACTTAAAAAGATGGATTAGTATTTTAGACGTGATTAACTAGGATAAGAAACTTAGGATCGAATCTTGTTTCACATTCATCTAGCCCAACATTATTGGACAGAAGTTTCCCAGTGTCTTTGGTGTCAATTATTCTCCACGTTGAGTGATTGTTTTAGACAATTAATAATGTTTTCTACCTACATACAGTTTTATGTAGCTTGTGCCATAGATAAGTATGAACATCAAAGCAATGTTTTAAAAGGCGGGGCGAGAGGCGAGGCGTTTTATTTCTAGCGAGGCGAGGCGAGGCGTATAGCCTGAGACATAAGACGTAAGTCCCACGGATCTTTAAATTTTACTAATCTCAAAAATTTTAAGATAGTAAAAAATAAAAAATAACTATAAAAATTACATCAAAATCATAAAATTATAACAAATAATCTATTTAAAATATTTATAAACTATAATTCGACTATGAGTAGTACGAAAAGTATGACATATATCATAATATGCAAATTAGTTGCAACGCCGTTACAACTCAAACATCAAAAGTAATGTATTCGATATGAGATCTTATATGTATCTCTTAAGGAGTAATAAATCTTGAAAGAATTTCAATATTATAATTTAATATTTTACTTAAAATACTCCTTTTATTTAATATAATTTCTATTTGAAAGAGAATTTATGTTAAAACATAATTCATAATTTATTTTTAAGTCTTAACAAGTTACTAAACTGACACATAATTCATCATACAATATCATGATAACTAATTATTTGTAAATAGTTACTAGCTAATATTGATATATTAAATTAATAAGTACTGTATCTTGTAAACGTGAAAAAAATAATTATAAAAAAATTATGGACTATTATATAGTAAAGACATAACAAAAGTAATAAATAAATACTTTTGAAAAGAAAAATATATCTAAAATTTACTATCATAGCAGTCTTAGTTCATAACGTGCAATAATTTTTATTTTAATTATGACATAAAATACGCTCAACTTTGATTAAGAAAAAAGTAATTTTGAATAGTCAGCGATTTGGCAAGAAAATTTGAGAATTTGCAAATTTATTTACATACAATTGCATAAAGATCTATAAGGCGAGCCCAGGCGTTGGGCGTGTCAGGGACGTAAGCCCCGGTGGTTGAGGCGTAAGTCTCACGGTACTAAGCTCCACACATAAGCCCAGGAGCGTTTTACGGGTGCTCCGCCCCAAGACGAGCCCGAGCGAGTTCCAATTCTGCCCTTTAAAACAGAGCATCAAAGCACATGGTACGATAATTAATGAAAAATAATTCTCCAAGTAAAGGATGGTACTCTCTTTGACCATTTTAGGTTGTGGTATTTGACCGAAAAGAATGTAAGAAATAAAAGAAGAGTTTTCACACGCAAACAAAACATACTTAAAATACAAATATAATTATTAAATATAAAAATGTAATAACCGACAAACTAAATGAAAAACATGTCATGTAAAACGGGAATATATTATTGATGAAAACTATTCTGTGAGTAAAATGCAAATTGTTACAGTGATAATTAAGTGAAAGTTATTAACAAAACTCCACGACCACTTAGAACAATACACATGGGGCATAGCTCTCCACTAGGGCACTGCCACACCAGTGTAGATCACCATAACATATGAAATGACCAATATGCCCCTCCCAACCGTTGAATAAAAATGTTCATGTGATAATATTCCAATTACCACCAACCCACACTTTCATGGGGTCCATATTTCTAGTAGTTAATTACTATAATAGTCATCCTTTTTTGAATATATATATATTTCAAATAAAACTACATAAATAAGGAAAAGAAACTAGATTAGTCATCTGAACATATGGGATGTTCCAAACCTCAAAAAATTATTGACTTTAATCAAGTGGGACCCCGAAAATTGAAAGTTAGAAACTTAGTTCTTGATATTTTCTCATAATTTTAGCAATATTGTTAATTTTTTAGTGTAACTATTTTATATCCAAAATTAATTCAGCCTATGTGAGTTTGTTCATGCCGATTCCAAATGCACATAAAGGAGGAGGGTTGAGGTAGATTGACAATCACTATAAAACTTGACAATTCATAATGACACGAGCTGAATTTAAATGAAAAGTGAGAACTCATATGACCAATCTTAACTTGTTTGGGAATGAGGCGTAATTATTTATATTGCTGTGATTGGTCCAAAGTTTCTAATTTAATTAAATCTTATCAGATTTGTTTATTAGTAATTTCTTCTGAATCTAACATTAACAATGTTAGACATTCCATTTATGTTGGCTGTTTCTCTTTGTCTTTTTTTATTATTCTTTTTTCTTTCTCCCTTCTTCTATATGGGATTGTGGGGTTGGGGGTGGCTAGTGGAGGACCATTCAGTTAAAGGAAATTCCAATTGGCTCTGTCTCTTCCTTCTATCATATCTATCTGACAACCATTGGATATCATTAAAAGGTAGCATGAAAGTTTCTAAGACAGAGATGCTCACCTTGAATGGCTAAAACTCCTTGCCCCATTTGAACTCTACTAAATGCTACTCTCTTTAATTAATTTTCCTTTTCTTTCTAAGGATGTTTTGGTCAAATTACTTATACTTGTCTCTTGGGATTGTAGTGATGATCATGAAAATGTGACATCATATCAGCATTGTGGAGCAATACCTAAGAGAAGAATTTTCTCTTTTCATCTTTTTCTCCCCGTATCGTGGAACTTTTATTTTAATTTTTTTATAACTAATATAAGGCAAAATAGCCTCCTCGCCATTTAAATTTGTACATGATTGTCATGCCAATAAATAAACTTTGAGAATGCTCCCATGACCACTTCAACTAGAGCATAAGTAAATTAATAAATACCTCATAACGTTGAATCAATACATGTGGCATCAGTTATTCCTAATCAGCTCTTATGCGTGTATGTCACACCTGCTCGTGAAACACCTTTTTTTAATGCCCAACGATAATAAACCCAAGGGCTCATCTATTTAAAGGGCTTCTTCTTTCTCGTTTTGCTTACAACCTCC
>MU726715.1:0-27044 GCA_026770625.1 Nicotiana glauca | reverse complement strand
TTTAAAAAATTTACAATTCCCCCCCCCCCCCCCCTCTTGTACTTTCATAGGTATGTTAGCTACCCAATTTTATCCACTATACAATTACCCTCCCT
The DNA here is from genome assembly GCA_026770625.1 of Nicotiana glauca. Lineage (NCBI taxonomy): Eukaryota > Viridiplantae > Streptophyta > Magnoliopsida > Solanales > Solanaceae > Nicotiana > Nicotiana glauca. Next base: position 26,949 of record MU726715.1, on the reverse strand, counting down.
TTTCATTAGTCACTTCAATATCTGTTAACAATTAATTATTACAAACCAATGATTGAATAAAAAAATTACATAACTAGAATAGAAATTAAGTTATAGGTACCCTGAAGTAGGCCCAAAGCAAATCCTGGTGTACCAAGCCTTTACTAGTCTCAAATGCCCAAGATTTCGTAGCCCAATTCATGTCCAGGTGTGTTAGAGTTCCCTAAGGACCTCAAGGATCCCGGGCAGTGCTCACACCTAGACTTTCCTCAAATAAGGACTGATTATGTGCAGTGTGGAAGTGTCAGCCCTGATATGCCAGAGTTCAGAGAGATCTCGCGGATCTCGAAGCAGTACACATACTAGAGGGGCAGAACTTAATAACCTAAGAATAAGTGAGAGTGCTTGACATGATTTGAAAGAGTTTTGGTAAATATTATAAAGAAGGGCCTAAGGAGTGAAGAGATTTTCTGAAACCAGTACTAGTTAGGGAGGTAAAATAGTTTGAGAAATCCATGAAATTTTATTTTTTTTGAAATCAGAATGCAAGTCATAGAAACAAACAACTTTCAGGAACATTTTGGGGCAAACAGATTCCACACATGGAATAGGGGTTGGGGACACATAGAATACACCCTTGTGTATAAGCAAATAATTGCACAAACTTCTCAAGAAATTGTAAGTTAATTACAAAGATTATAGAAAAGACATGTTGAAAACACATAGATCTTAGACACACAATCAGAGTACTTCGTAGGGCTAGATGACTTTGAGGCATCTCATTAGTAATGTAGAGTAAATAAGATTTAGATAAACAAACTAGGAAAGAACTTCACAAAACATTCATAGTTTAATAATACTTATCACAAATAGAACAAGTAGAATTTAGACATGCTAGGGAGACAATAAACAAGCTCTGTAGCTTGGACATGCTAGTGAGCAAACAAGATGCATACAATTATCACAAGGTAGGATTGGTCATGCTAAGCAGTCAACAGATCATTGTGGGTAAATAAACTAGTCACAACTTCTAACAGAACAAACTCTAACAAGCTAAGTGAGACAGTACTTAGGCAGTATGATCTAGGCATGCAGGTTACACATTTAGCAACATGATAGTAAAATAATAAATAGGATTGGAGGTCACAATGAATGAACTGAAACAACAAAGAAACACATAGTTTTGGAATTTGAATTGAATCAAGACATACCAATTAAGGAGAGAATACAGAGTATAGAGCAGAGATGGTGCAAATAGCCAGCATTGGCTTACAACCGACTGAGTTAATAAGAATTGCAAGTAACGGAAGAGAATAGAGAGCTTTCGAGAGTGTGAGAGTGTTGATGAACTAAAATGTTCATTGTCTTTCAAAATCAGAATGGGGAGGGTATATAACACTTAGTAGAGTAAAACAAATAAGGCAAAGAATAATTAAGAGTTCCAAATAAGGTATGCAAGTAAAATTAAATAGTTAATTGGGGCTATACCCAACCAAATAATTCAACAGAACCTTAAATTAGGGAGAATCAATTAACAGTCAAGTTATAGGTTCAATAAGGTGAATAAATTAATCAAAGACCCTCTAGGAGTCGGTATTAAATCCCATAAATCATGTCAATAAACCAATCAAGGAAAGTAGTACCGGTCATGAGTCACAAATAAGAGAAGAAATCACAGAGAAGTACCAATCTCGGAAAAAAATATAATTTGAACCCTAATTAGGCAAATAAAATCAGTCAATCTCTTTTAATTGATAGAACTAAAGAATAATGGGCAAATATTGAAATAATCAGTGAAAGCAGAAACCTTAGGGATTTTATATATATATATATATGAAAAATTCGTTGAACAAGTAAAGAGAACCACAGTCAAACACTTAAGAAATTTTGAATTTTTGCAGAAAACTTAAAGCGATGAAACCCTAGTTTGAAAATACATAAAGAAGAAAAACTTGAAGGCATGTCAACATACAGAGATTCGAACAAATAGAAAATATAGAAGTCAAAACCCTTAAGTATTATAGTGTTGAAAAATCGGTCAGTTGTAAAGAACCCAAAAGAATAGCCCTGGAGTTTTAAAATGCTTCAGATACCTAGAGGTTCGACCAACAAACAACAAGAAAACAAATCCTAATATAACAAAAGGGTTCAGACATCGATTAACCAGTAAAGAAGTAAAGGAACTTTTTTGGAAAATCAACGAGGAACTCAGGATCGTTCCAGATCTACGGAGATCTGAACTGATTCAAGTCCAAACATTAGGTTTCTTGAAGAAAAGAGAAAGGGTAAGAGAATCTGGCCTTTGAATCAAGGATTTGAACCGTGAGACGTTATAGAAATCATTCACGGACCATAGACGGACTTTTGAAGAGTTTAAAACAATATTTGGACCAGATCTCTTCGAAATTCTTCAACGAAATCACACAATCGAGTGACCAAGGGATATAGGAGACAGGTAGAGGCCTCGTACAGGATCGAACATGGATTAAAGGGATTAGGGCTGGTTTTGGGTGGCGGCGGCTAGGGCTAGGTTTAGGTCTCAGAGAGAATTAGAGAGGAAAGGGGTTTCAGGGCGGTTGTTTGGTGAGAATGGCTTAGGGTTTCGAGGGTTAAGTTACATAAAAAGGAAGGTTTGTGCTGGACCATTGATCTCTTGAGATCAACGACCAAGATTGGTTTTGGGCTGGGGCGGGTTATAAAATTGGGTCAGGGTTTTGGGTTAAGTTAATTGGGTTGGGGTTTTAATTGGGCCAGGGGTGTATTTGATTGGGCCAGGGGTCCAAATTTAATTATAGTTAAAGGTGCTATTTGTTAGATACCCAGTTTAATTGATAAAACAACTTTTAAAAATAACTAATATGTTGTAAAAATTATTTTCATGCTTGGAAATATTTTGAAATAATTACTTAACATTTTGAAAATCTATAAAAGGCTATTTTCTTGTAAAATAATGTAGTAATGCGTGTGTGGGTTATAATTACAAAGTAATGACAATTGCATTCTAAAAAAATACAAAAGCGGCTATTTGTGCAACAATTGAAACTCAGTACAAATGCAAATGATAAAATCAAGCCACAAAATTATTATAAAACTGTTTGTGATGCAATCAGTGATTGTTTTATAAATAAAATGCTGGGAGAAATTAGTTAAATATTTTTAAAATTCAATTTTTTTATAAAAATTAGTAATTGATGCCAAAGCATAGTTTTGAAAATATTATGGGAAAAATTGGGTATCAATAGCTGCCCCTCTTTACCAAGGAAGGATGAAAGAGTTTTTGGGTAAAGAAATTATGGCCAATTTTGACCAGGCGAGATGTTTTGAAAGATAGAGGTCGAACTCTGGTCTTTGAGCTGCCTTCATATCCATGTTTTACAGGAATCATACCATGTGTAGTTTTGGATTCATTGGCGGAATACACCGATGAAGTCATTATAAGAACAGACACGAGATCTCGGATTGGATGTAAGAATGGTTATGGTGAATGGTCCAGGTTTGAGATAGCTGAAGGAACTGGAGCGAGGTTGCTCCTGCTAGGATAGCGGTTGCTTACTGGTCACCTGTAGATAAAGAGATGCTATGAACATGTATTTGTGTGAAAATTTAAACATGATGCAGATTCCCTTTGCACAATGAAAGTTGTCTTTTGACGGTTTAAGGATGACGTCCTCAGACCATGATGTCCTGGGCCATGAATTGTTAAGTGAGGGATTCACATGCCATGAAATGATGTTCTCGGGCCATGAATATGGTGCCTCTAAACCATGACACCTTTGAATAATGATATGCAAATTTGAGAGATCCTCACGTCATGGCATGGTGTCTTCCGGCTATGAGGATGATGCCTTTTAGTCTATGACACCTTTGGATAGGTTGGCGATATTTCAACCCATGAGATCCACTAATACGATGTTAACAAGATAAGGCTTAGTCTTGTGAAATGAATGACAGAGCTTAGCCCAATTGAAAAACAAACAGATAGTACCGGAATAGAGCAATATTTATGCAAGGAGGGACAATTCTTAGTCCCATGCAAGTGTGAAGGCAGGGATTAACCTCATGCAAGTACGGAGGCAGGGATTAGCCTCATGATAGCACGGAGGCGGGGATTAGCCTCATGCAATTATGGAGGCAGGGATTAGCCTCATGCAAGTATGGAGGCAGGGATTAGCCTCATGCAAGTATGGAGACAGGGATTAGCCTCATGCAAGCATGGAGGCAGGGATTAGCCTCATGCAAGAATGGACGCAGGGATTAGCCTCATGCAAGCATGGACGTAGGGATTAGCCTAATGAAATTATGGAGGCAGGGATTAGCCTCATACAATTATGGAGGCAGGGATTAGCCTCATACAATTATGCAGGCAGAGATTAGCCTCATGCAACTATGGAGGCAAGGATTAGCCTAATGCAACTATGGAGGAATGGATTAGCCTCATGCAAGCATGGAGGCAGGGATTAGACTCATGCAAGCATGGAGGTAGGGATTATCCTCATGCAAGCATGGAGGCAGGGATTAGCCTTATACAAGTATGGAGGCAAGGATTAGCCTCGTGCAGATATGGAGTTATGGATTTAGCCTCGTGTAGATATGGAGGCAAGGATTAGCCTCATGCAAATATGGAGACAAGGATTAGCCTCATGCAGATAGGGAGGCAAGTATTAGCCTCATGCAGATACGGAGGCAAGGATTAGCCTCATGCAAATATGTGGGTCAAGGTTTAGCATGCAAAGAGCGAGTAGCAAATAAGAGTAGTATATGTCTTAGATGGAGATATATTCGGTGTATGATGACCCGATTGATAGTGATCTTGTTACGTGTATATATTTGCAGATGCTATCGCTACGTCAGATGTGTTTGCGTTCAAAGAAAAATTGTATGTTTTGTGAGGGGAGGTCGGTTCGTGCTTCTTTCCGCTGGACTTGCTTTGCTCCGTTCTGGAGGCCTTTTTCAATTTTCCCTGGGTAACATCTGACTGTTACAAAAATAGAGTTTTAGAAAATATGCAATTATTGATAAAAAGAGTCATATTTGAAACACATTGATGTATCAAGTGATTTTTAGATGAACTAGTGAGTGTAACACATTTCAGAGACATTGCAGCTTTCTCATGTTAGAATTTTGAGGGTCCTCCTCAATATTCTTCCCCAGTTTGGTGGATGATCCTTTGGCTGTTTGCGAGTAACGAGACTTGTTGAACCTTCCTTGGAAATTTGAGAACCCTTCTGAAAATTCTACCCCAGTTTCTTAACCGATTTCTGACCTTTACGCATGCGATGGCATTGGCTGGACTTGCTCCGGAATTTTAAGGGTCCTCCTCAAAATTTTGCCTCGGTTTCTAATCTTGGGGGAAATGAAAATTTTATTATGATATGACCGAACCCATAAGGCTGCCTATATATTCCCTTTTAAATGGGAATCAGGTCAAGCGTAGTTCAATTACATCAGATGAGGAAATGTAAATAGTCTAAGCATAATATCTTTTGACTGCGTCTGAATTGATTGGTTTTGGCCAAATTTCTCCATCCATTTTTGCAAGTATGAGTTCTCCTCCTGTCAGCATCCTGTGAACTATGTATGGACCTTGCTAGTTGGGAGAGAATTTCCCTTTGGCTTCATCTTGATGTGGGAAGATCTTCATTAGCACTAGTTGTCCTGGTGCAAATCGTCTTGGTTTGACCCTTTTGTTGAAGGCCCTAGACATTCTATTCTGATAAAGCTGACCGTGACATACTGCTTTCATCCTTTTTCCATCAATAAGGGCCAATTGTTCATAGCGGCTCCTTATCCATTCTGCATCGCTGAGTTCGGCTTCATGTATAATCCTTTAAGAAGGAATCTCTATTTTGGTTGGGATAACAGCTTCGGTACCATAAACCAGCATGTAAGGAGTTGCCCCAGTTGATGTGCGAACCGTGGTGCAGTATCCCAACAAAGCAAAAGGTTGCTTCTCGTGCCACTATTTGTGGTTTTCTACCATCTTCCTTAGTATCTTCTTAATATTTTTGTTGGCATATTCTACGGCTCCCTTCATCTGAGGTCTATAGGCTGTGGAATTTTTATGCTTGATTTTGAAAGTTTCACACATGGCTTTCATCAGATCAATGTTGATATTGGCGGCATTATTAGTAACAATGGACTCGAGAACTCCGAATCGGCAAACAATACGATCTTTGACAAAGTCTGCGATGACTTTCTTGGTTACAGCTTTGTAAGATGCAGCCTCTACCCATTTTGTGAAGTAATCAATGGCTACTAGAATAAACCTGTGCTTGTTTGAAGTAGTGGGCTCGATCAGACCGATGACATCCATTCCCCGGGCAGCGAATAGCCAAGGTGAGCTTGTTGCATTGAGCTCATTTGGCAGCATTTTCATCATATCAGCGTGCACTTGACATTGGTATCATTTGTGGACATACTGGACGCAATCTGTATCCATGGTCATCCAAAAGTAACCGATCCTGAGTATCTTCTTAGCCAAGACAAAACCATTCATATGTGGGCCGCAGGTCCCAGCATGTATCTCCTCAAGTAGCTTAGAAGCCTTTTTTGCGTCAACACATCTTAGAAATCCCAAATCAAGAGTTCTTCTGTACAAATTCCTCCATTGTGAAAGAAGTGATTGGACAATCTCCGGAGTGCGTGTTTCTGAGTGTGGTTTACATGCTCTAGATATTCTCGTTTCTCCAAATACTCCTTGATTTCATGGAATCAAGGCTTTCCATCTGTCTCTTCCTCAACATGAACACAGTAAGCTGGTTGATTATGGATTCTCACTGGGACGGGACCAATGAAATTCTTATCTGGATGATGTATCATCGATGACAAAGTGGCCAAAGCATCGGCAAACTCGTTCTGAATTCTGGGAACATGCCGAAACTCTATCTTCATGAACCTTTTTCTTAATTCCTGTACATTGTGCAGATATGGAAATATCTTGGAATTCTTGGTGGCCCACTCTCTTTATATCTGGTGCACAAGCAAATCTGAATCACCGATTACCAGCAACTCCTGAATATTCATGTCAATTGCCATGTTGAGTCCTAGTATGCAGGATTCATATTCTGCCATGTTGTTGGTGCAGGTAAATCTGAGTTTAGAATATACCGGATAATGTTGACCTATTTCTGATACCAAAACTGCTCCAATGCCCACTCCTTTGAAATTTGTGGCTCCGTTGAAGAACATCCTCCAACTGTCGTATGCTTCGGTAATGTCCTCTCCTACGAATGACACATCTTCATCCAAAAAATACGTTTTCAAGGGTTCGTATTCTCTGCCCATTGGATTTTTAGCGAGATGATCTGCCAATGCTTGTCCTTTGACTGCCTTTTGAGTTACATAGATAATATCGAACTCCCTCAACAGTATTTGCCACTTGGATAAATTTCTAGTTAGCATGGATTTTTGAAATATATACTTCAAAAGGTCCATCCCGGATATGAGGCATGTGGTATAGGCACAGAAGTAATGCCTCAACTTCTGGGCCGTCCAGGTCAAAGCACAACAAGTGCATTCCAACAGAGAGTACCGTGCTTCGAAGGTGTGAACTTCTTACTCAAGTAATATATGGCTTGCTCCTTTCTCCCTGTCTCATCATGTTATCCAGAACACATTCGAAGGATGCATCCAATACAGATAGATAGGGTAGAAAAGGTCATCCCGGCTCTAGCGGGACCAAGACCGGTGGTGTGGACAGGTACTCCTTGATTTTGTCGAAAGCTTTCTGACAATCCTCGGTCTAGCTTGTCTCGGCATCTTTCCACAGCATCTTGAAGATGGGTTCACATATGACTATGGACTGTGCTATGAAGCGACTGATATAGTTGAGACGTCCTAGGAAGCTAATCACATCCTTTTTGCTCCTAGGTGGCAGTAACTCCTGCATAGCCTTGACTTAGATGGGTCTAGCTCGATCCCTCGTCGGATGAAAATGAATCCCAATAACTTTCCTATGGGAACCCCGAATGCAAACTTTGCGGGGTTTAGTTTCAAGTTGTACCTCCTTAATCTGTCAAATAACTTTCTCAAGTCCGCTATGTGATCCGCGTCCCTCTTAGATTTGATAATGACATTGTCCACATATACCTCTATTTCTTTGTGTATCATATCATGGAAGATGGTCGTCATGACCCTTATGTAAGTAGCCCCCAACATTCTTTAGACCAAATGACATCATTTTGTAACAGTATACACCATGGTGTAATAAAAGCTATTTTTTCTGCATCTTCTTCATCCATCCAGATCTGGTGATAACCCGCAAAGAAATATATAAAGGATTGGAGTTCATGCTTGGTGTAATTATCGATCAGGATGTGTATATTTGGCATTGGAAAGTTATCCTTGGGACTTGCTCTGTTTAAATCCCGATAGTCAACACATAATCTAACTTTTCCATCTTTCTTCGGAACTTGCACAATGTTGGCTAACCAGGTTGGGTACTCAACAACCCTGAGAACTTTGGCTTTGATCTGCTTAGTAACTTCCTCTTTGATTTTCAGGCTCATATTTGGTTTGAATTTTCTGAGTTTCTACTTCACTGGCGGACACATGGGATTAGTAGGAACTTGTGAGCCACTATGGACGTGCTTAAACCGGTTATGTTATCATACGACCATGCGAAAATGTCCTCATACTCCTTTAAGAAATGAATGTACTCTTTCTTCTCTGTTGGTGATAAGTGAATGCTGATGCGAGTCTCTTTGATGGTCTCGACATCCCCCAAGTTTAGTGCTTCGGTTTTGTCCAGATTGGACTTAGGCTTATTCTCAAAGTTTTCAACCTCCCTGACAACTTCCTCGGGTATCTCGTCTTCTTCATTCGAATAACTATCCTCATATTGCGTTGCCTTATTACATATCACAATCATTGGTTCATTAGGAAAATTAATAATAAAGTTGTAGAAAGAAAAAGTGTAGAAAATAATTATGAATAATAAAGAGCAATGTATTTGATTAAAACTGAAAAACATCCGGACAAGCACTTTTTTTTTGGCAATCCCATAGGCAATCGCCCAGGGTTAATTTTCATATAAAGTAAAAGAAAAATAAAATATAGTGTCTGGGGGTCTAACATAATGAAAGAAATAAACTTTGACGTGTACATGACACCTATTATTGTCATTGAGTGTTAAGCTCAACTTCAATATCACATTTAGTCTAAAATGGTTATTAAAAACTAGCCAAGCTAAGTAATTGTCCAGAATTGCATATTTTTTCCACTTTGTCCATTGCATGGTAGGGTTACCCATTGTAGCACTGATGTGTTCTTCTTCTCCTGGATGAAGTAACGATCCTAAGGTTGTCCAATTGCTGATCAAGTTTCCCATGTTTTCCATAAACCACAAGCACCTATAATTGCACTCTTTTTTGTCAGCTTTCTTCTTGTGTATTGTAATTGTCCTCTCATGCATTATTCCCTGGTATGTCCTGCTATGATGGAGTGTGGTGACCCCAACCCATTGTGTTGTGTGATTATCCGCAAATTGTAACCAACATTTCCCTATGCATTTCCATTTCCAATTCAGCTCACCTGTTTAATATTTGTGCTCTATTTCGCGATGAATTGCTCTAAGTTTCACTAGCCTCTTTGTGAAAAATGATCCCTGGCCAACAGAATTGTGAAGCTGCAATTGGCATCTTCAATACTGCACCTACACTGGCCAAAAATTTTGACCAAATTCTGCTGCGTGCAAGAAATTGCAGCTTAGCCTGGGCCTTGCCATTGCCCTTTCCTATCCAAGATGCTATACTTATGCTCATCTGTGACTCCCCTGCAATGGAATAAGCACATTGTGCTGATACCACCAATTATAGGTTCCTCACAAGGTGAGGCACAGCCACAGTAACGACTCCTGCAAAAGAGCAAACTACATTAGTGAAAAACTGCCTGCCCATGTGTTCCTTGTCTCTCATTTAGCATAGATAGCAATTTTCACCACTACTGTTTCATCCAAAGAGAGTATCAATAATAGATAACAATTTTCCTTCGCATTTACTGAGAAACACATTTCAGCCTCGTCGCATATTTGATTGCACATTATTGTCCAACACTTGTTTATTATGCTGTTCGTGCCTGTTGTTGTCCACAATTGAAGGGGAATCCATGTATCAAAAAGTGTACAGAAAACTTTAACCAATGTTTCCATTTGTAAACTCCTATTGCGCTTGTCTACACAATTTATAAATCTTGGCACTAGCGCCCATGCTTGACTGATTCTTGCTTCTATGCTATTGCCTTGAATAATTAATTCCTCCTCCCAACGCATTTTAATATTGAATTCTGCAGATTCCCACTTTAACAGGCGTGCAAATAGTCTTGTGGGTGTGGAGCATTTTGTTCCCTTTGTAACATTTTCAATGCAACTCTCATGCTTACCAATCTCAATAACTTGGGTTGTGTAACATGAATTATGGAACCCCACGCACATGGCTTGTTGATATACCCAAACTTTGCCCCATTCTCCAATGTTTCCCTTTTTAAAATCCACATGCTCGTGCATGTATTCTCGGACTAACAACAATATATGAAGCATGCGTAGATCCCATGCTTTTTGTCGAAAAACTCCCGCATGTGCAACAATCAGTCGTGCATTTGGACCCAGCATGTGCAAAATCCCATGAGCATGTGCAAAAAGCAGCATGCTTGCAAAGCTTTGTGGTGCCCAAGATATACTGTCCACACTTTTCAAACCAAGCGTGCATGTGCTTTCTCTCAATCCTATGCACATGCTTATATACGTGGCTCTTGTTCTCGAAACAAATGCTTCCAGATTTTCTCTAAATCTCCCTGTCGTCCAGAAGCATGCGTGCATTGAACTCGTCGAAGCATTCATGCATTGAAATCTCCATGTCACAAATATTTCGTGCACATGCTCATTTTCAAAGCCAAACGCAACATGGCCCATGCTTGTTAAAAGATTCACTCACAGCACCTCGAACTGAGACAAGCGTGCCCCATGATTTTGACCAATTAATACAACCTCCAATCCCATGTGCATGCCTTGTGCTTGCCTTGTAATCCTGCATCTCAAACGTGCTTCAGGAAATAACAAAAGCAGTTCCATAGCTTTAATGCCATGCGTGACAGGTGTGTTGATCCTTGAATCACTGTCCAGATAAGCGTGCCTTGTAATCCAGCACCTCGAACGCGCATAATAAAAAATAAAAGTTGTTTTGGTATCAGTACCTGCAAAAAATAACACTTGGTTAGAAAAAAACTCCCCCCTCAGCATTTGTTCTTTTTATTTGCTGTTCTTTCCTCTTCTACTTACTGTTATCCTCTTCAATCCTTCCCATTTAACTCCATCTACCTTGCTTCTCCACCTTGTTGCTCCCTTTGTGCTTAATTTCTTGTAACCTTTAGTCGAAGGTAAGGGCATTTGGATTTATCATCATTCACTATCTTTCTTCCTTGACTGTCCAGTTCCCAAAAACTATTTGCTTCAAAGGTTCCATAATCCAGACCAAAATTAGCCAAGTGATCTGGCAGTCTATTACCTTCTTTGAGTGTGTGTGATACTGTTACATTACACCTATTCATCAACCCCTTGATCTCGTCTACTGCTTCTGCAATACTCCATGGAACAGTCCACTAATCATTTAATACCTTCATGAGTAACATTGAATCTGTATGAACTTCAATTAGTACATAGTCATTTTCCACACAGTATCTCATTGCTTCCTATATTGTAATTGTTTCTGCAACAGTGTTACTTCCCTCATTTATTTCCTTTCCATAGGAATATAATACATCTCCTTCTTCATTCCTCAATGCATAGCCAATAGCACTTCTGCCTGGGTTTCCCCTCGATGCCCCATCAGTGTTCACTTTTATCCATCCTTCACTAGGATAATCCTACAGAACTTTAGTGTATTGCAGAGCTGGTGTGTAATTCTCCATCATATTGAGTAAGTCTGGCCACTTATGAGGTACATTCTGCATTCCTGGTTTCCTAAACTTGACTAATTATTGCATAGTTGATGATATCTGATAAATCACTCTACTAATTGTGACTGCATCTCCATGTTTGTAGCAGTTACTTCTTTTCCACAATTCCCACACTATCACTGATGGTCAAGCCTGAATAATAGGCTGTAGTCGAGGTAAGACATCAGCTGTCCAACATCTAATTATAGCATGTTGAAAAGAAATTCCATTCGTTGCAATCCCTGATGGTCCCAAAAAGAATTTCCATACTATTTTTGCAGGTTTTGATGTAAAGAACAAATGCTGCATTTTTCTTCATTTGGTTCTGCACAACAGCAGCACTTTGATTCCATTGAGTACCCCACCCTTTTGAAGAAATCATCCAGAGGTAATTTGTTTCTCCATAATTTCTACATGAAAAATGCAATCTTAAAAGGGAGACCTTTTACCCAGATTTTTATATATGCAGTATAGGGCTCATTCCTTCTTCTCAAGTATTCCCATGTTGTCTGGACAAGTACAACTCGATGAATTGAGCATTTATTTTGGAACAAGTATGTCTTTAAAACAAAGTTACTGAAAATCTTAAATGCCTAGAATGGATATAGAAATAAAATTTGCCAAGCTACCCAGGGACTCGGTGGGCCCGGGATGGTGTGGCGGTCTAGTTTCTGAGAATAGCTCCCTTCTCCACAGTCTGAATAGTGAGGCCTTCTTCCTCCTCCTCTTCTACTATTGCACTGCAGTCTATGTCTTCATCCTCCAAGAACAGATTCTTCAGCCCAGCTAATGCCTCCTCTTCCACAATTCCCCATATTGTATCAGTTTGGTGAAAATCTTGATCCAGATGTGGCACTGGTTGCTCGAGAGGTTAATACGGCCTGTGCCATGGAGGCGACCAATCATTATACTCTTTCCATGTGTACTGATATCCGAGCCTAAAGGTAGTACCATGACCCTTCAGCCGTATCGGTTTAGAGATACCCTGGAGATTCTTCCCAAGCCCTTTGTCGGGTTCATACCCAGACCATGCCAGTATGCTTTCTGTTTTGCTACTCCACCATTTTTCTTTCTCGACAGCATTGACACATTCAATGTGATGATAGGTTTCCCCTCCTAGCCTTCTTCTGTTTCCGATAACCGGGATGGCTTGGCTGGTGTAAATGGGGTTACTCCCGTCTCCGTAAATGATCACCTCCTGACGATTCCATTCGAATTTCACGGCTTGATGTAGTGTAGAAGCCACATCCCCATTGGCATGTATCCATGGTCGTCCCAACAGAAGATTGTTTGAGGCTGGTATATCGAGTACCTGAAACTCGGCATCAAACCAAGTTGGCCCCATCTGCAAGCAATGGTTAATTTCCCCAATTGTGGCCCTTTGAGACCCATCGAAAGCTTTCACGTTCATGCTTCCGGCCTGTATTTCATGAAAAACTTTTTCCAATCTTTTCAGAGTATCCAACGAACAAATATTTAGGCTTGAACCTCCATCAATCAAGACCCTGGCGATGAATTTGTCTTCAAATTGCACTGTGATATGCAATGCTCAGTTGTGATTCAACCCTTCAGGTGGTAGCTCATCCTCATGGAAGACTATTTTATGACATTCTAGCACCTGCCTTACCATGTTGGCTATATCTCCGCCAGTGATATTGTTGGATACATAAGCTTCACTCAATACCTTCATTAAAGTGTTATTGTGCACCTCTGAGTTTTGCAACAGTGACATGATGGATATCTGAGCTGGGGTTTTGTTCAAATGATCAATAACGGAATACTCCCTTGCTTGTACTTTCCTCTAAAGGTCATCTGGCCCTGTTTCAATGACAGGCTGCTTGGTAGTGGTATCCTTACTTGGTCCTCCCAAGTGTTCATGTGTATAGACTCTTCAAGTCCTAGTCATTCCTTGTGCAACATCGGATTCCTCTACCTTTGTATTCCCTTTTCACCGAGCTTCAGCAACATAATCCCAAGGTATTGCTTTTGAATTGAAAGGAGGTGTGGTTGATACTATCACTGTGAAAGGTGTGACCACTTCTACTTCAAACAGAATAGGGGTGGCCGCCGGTGGAGCCACCTCTACTCATATGGAACTGATGCAGCTACCTCAACCTCGATTGGTGACAGAGTCTATACTATAATAAGAGTAAGTGTGACTGAGGGTTTAAAGTCATCGCCTTCCCGAATAAGCCCAATCGACCCCTCAGGGTCCCACTCTTCGTTCATCTTTATGACATGTACCCACCACCTCTATGATCAAGGAGAGGGTTGTTGTGAACATTGGGTGCGGCTTCCTTCACATGTATAATCTTGTTATCAATCAGTGTCTGGATTTTATCTTTCAATATTCGATACCTTTCATTGGTGTGCCCCTTCGTACTGGAATGATGCGCACAAGTTTTGTTTGGATTGACCCATTGGGATGGATTCTCTAATGCCACAGCGGGAACATGAGTGGCTTAACCTGCGGCTTTCAACTTCTCATACAACTGGTCGATGGGTTTCGAAATAGTGGTGTATTGTCTGGGTGGCTTGCGATCAAAATTGGGTCTTGGTCTTGGATAATTTTGGAGAGTCGGAGGTAACTAGAAATGAGATGGTTGGGAGTTATAGGTATGATAGACAGTGGTTGGTTGGGAATATCTAGGAGATGATAGTTGATATGTAGGTAGTGGTGGTTGGTATGTGGGTAGAGGTGTTTGATATGTGGGTGGAGGTGTTTGATAGGTAAGTGGGGATTTTGGGCCTTGAGCCACCATTACTGCCCCAACTTCTTTCTTCTTTAATATACCTCCTGATTGCAATGCCTTATTTTTGGCCTGCCTCAAAATTCATTACCATCACGCTTTTGATGCCTTCCTCGATCCTTTACTCGAGTTTGATGATATCAAAGAATTTATGGTTTTCAATAACCATCAATCTTTCATAATATTGCGGATCCTATGCTCTAATGAAAAACTTATTCATCTGTTCCTCATCCAAAGATGTATCGACTTTGGATGTTTCTTACCTCCAACGAGTAGCATACTCGCAAAAATTATCGGTGGGTTTCTTCTTAAGGTTATGAATGTAGAAAACATCTAGTGCATTTTCGGTATTGAGCCTGTACCGGTCCATGAAGTTAGATGCCATACTCACCCAGTTGGACGATTTCTTGGGATCCTAGCTGATGTACCAGGACAAAGCATCTCCATCCGAATCTTTTCATCCTTTTCGACCCCGACAAGCTTGTCACAGTAAATCCTCTGATGAACCCTGGGATCACCTGTACCATCAAACATCTCAAACTTGGGAGGTTTGTATCCCTCTGGCAGTTCTATATCTGGCTGTATGCATATATCTTCATAGTTCAAACATTCTATCCCTTTGCCACATTCGACACCCTGAACCTGACCCGTCAACTTCTATAGTTCTTCAGCCATGTTTTTTATGAGCATGTCCTTCTTTGCGTATTCTGGTATATAGGAAGTTGGTTGAGTAGAGTAAGGTACGATTTCCACATATATAGGGTTATTTTGATGAGTGTCAGGGACTTGGGTGTAGTAATGGTCATTGGTTGAGTTTTGAGTATCAGGAATAGGTTGTGGTATGTTGTGGGGAGTGTGGTAAGTGGTGGTTAGTGGGTACTAAATTGGTTGATGGTGATGTTGTGGCGGAGTTGGTATTGGTAAGGGATTGAGATTTTTGAGTAGGGTTGCGTATTGATGTGGTGCATGAGGGTTTTGTGGATGTTGGTTTGATGTGTTTTGGGGAGGTGCTCAGTTCTTTGTGTTTTGTTGGTTGATGTCGGGGACATTCAGGGTGAGTGACAAGTTTGCCAAGTTGCGAACCTACTCAAGCTCTCCTTGTAGCTACAGTATCTTTTGTTCTAATATCAAGACTAGATCATTTGGTGCCAGAGTACTGCGACCATCTGAAGTTTCTGGATTCTCAACATTTTCCTTTCGAATACCACTTAAGTCGTCCATTTTTGCTTTTCCTTTACCTTTTGGATCGCTTGGAGGAGGAGGATATGATGATGATGCTAGTATGAGCGAACCAATTTTAGGAGATGAGAATAAAGAATAAATAAAAAATTAAAAAGTAAACAAGTCAGTAAGGATTCTAAAATGTTTGCAGTATGTAAACACATATTGCGAGAATGTAAATGCTTGTCCTAATTTGGGAGCCTCGTTGAGCCCGAGGTAGGCCTAGCGACAAATATATTTGGAGATATTTAGATGCCAGTAAATTCCTCATTTCATAATATGCAAATAGACGAATCCCAAAACGATACTAAGATAATAGAAAAGTAAGTCACTATTGGCACTTGTCCTTATTACATTTAGGAAAGCAAATAAATCTAGCCTACTTGGTCCCAGAAGGACCTTCCCCATATTCGATCTTCTTGACTCCATCATATAGGTTTCCCAGCTCGCGCAAACCCAGCAGTAGGTAGGCTCTAGCCAAATGTCCTCCTTCACTTCCTTCAGCATTCTGGCAATCCTCAATCCTCTTTATGATTTTCCCTCTAGCTCTACTAATCCTCGCTCCAGATATTCCAACCTGTTGTTGGAAGTGACATCCATTTTTCCATTCATCGATCAAACTCATATTTTTCTCGTTTATTTACCGGTGCTCATTTTCTGTGTCGTGGACCGTCTTGCATAGTCTGTTGTATTTGGCTTGAGCTTCAGCTTCTTCGTCTATGATCCTATTCCGTCGACCAACTCTTGTCCTCACCATTCCTTTTAGGTTGTCTTCTAACCATGCCGGTTAGAGAGGTTCACACCCCGCATGATACCTGTCCGGCTCAATGGTGTTCTATTCGCCAATAATCTTGCAGTTCCACATGTGCTGAGCTTCGTACTTGTAAGGGACGTCATCGTCCTGAATGTCCGCTCAGAAGTGACTCATCTTGGTAACCCTTGGTACAACCTGCTTGCCTCATAACTCGGATAGGGACATAAGGGTATATTCCCCTCAATCCAATCAGCACCAAGTGTGGAGCGTCCCTGGATCTGATGATGAACTCGTCTGTTGGGAACCATTCAAACATCCATTGCACTTGTTGCTCGGTGACATTGTCAAAGAACTCTACCAAATCTTTGTCATTTTTTTGGCTGAGCAAACTTGTCCAGAATGTAAGTCATCCGCTTAGGGTGATGGAAGGCAATATGGTCATTCCAAGCCCTTTGCGGAAATTCTTGGCGATACTGACCCCTTTGAAGATGTTCTAATAACCACAACCGCAGCAATTAGTTACAACCCTCGAAATGCTTGATCCCTCTTTGACAGCACTCCAGAGCCCTGTAGATGTCGGCTATGATCATGGGGACTATAGTGTATGTCTGTCCATTGATCCCTTCTATCAAAGTCTTGGCAACCATGGCCAATCTAGTTTGGATTCTTTCCCTTTTCATCGGGAACACTATCAGGCTCAAGAAGCACACAATGAACACGAACACTCTGCGGTGGATGTGTCCCAGAGAAGTGATAGAATGCTCGTCATGGAAGGTACAATAGGACTTGCTATGGACATATCTCTCATACAGGTATTCGAAGGGTATGTAGGATTTCTTCAAGCATTCCAAGTCAGTCTTGCAAGTCCCCCAATTTCTTTTAGGAGTGGTGTCATTTCCATACCGCCAAAATGGAACACAACCCTTTCACTGTCCCAGAACAAAGTGGCAGCCTCAATCAATTTATTATTTGGTTGAATCTCTAGTAGAGAAGGTAAATTGCCCAAGTACTTTCTCACGTGTTTCTTGTCACTTGAGGAAAGGTCCTCCCACTAATCTAGTAGCAATGGTGGAATGTTGCTGACCATGCCGAATCTGGGGACCTCATGCCTCATTTTCTGCAAAACAAAAGGTTAGGTCCTTGTCCCCAACCAGACTCGACTATTTGTACATTCATGATTAGCATATTGGCATTTAGTTCTCCAAATTAATGCATAGAATGTGATTGTGTCCGTTGGGATTATGGAAACCCCGGCGGACCTTTAGATAAGGCTCGTCTTAAAGGATTATTATGTGGACAAAATATTAATCCGATTGGTTTTGACCATGATGCATGCACAATTATGATCAGATTAAAGCTACTATGGGGGTCTACATTGGTACACTCAAGCAGACAACTTGAGGGAAAAGGCACGGAACCGTCGACTGCACCGCTGATCAACTAGTTTTACCGCAAATAAGCCTTTTCGAATCTAAGGGTAATAAATTGGAAGAGCGCAACCACTCATCAAGCACCGATATAGGATTTAATACGCACGAATGGAATATGATGTGGATTATGATTTATGCAATAATAAATAGCATGTTGTCAGGTATTTGCACATAGGAGAAATAATAAATGCGGTATTTAAATAATTAAAATACAGTTACGGAAAAAGAAAACAAAGAGACAAGTTAGTTTCAGAAAAAGAAATTATAAATAAGTAGATAAATCCAAATAAAAGGGAAAGGGTATATGGGAGAAGACATGCTTGGACTAATTCACAAAAATAAGTTCGTTATGGTAAGAGCCTAAAATATCCCCAACAGAGTCGCCATGATTTCGCACCCCCTTTCTCCCCTTTTTTTGACAGGGAAGTCCGGGTTTCGATATTTATGGGGGAACAACTCATTTCCTTTTGGGAATTGGGTGTTTAAAGAGTCGCCACATAACGGATTATGGTGCGTTAGGGCACCTAGAATAATTAACTCGTGTAAATAGTTTGCATTACCAGAGATTAGGGTAAGGGCTCGAAATAACCTTGAGGGGAAGGTGTTAGGCACCCCTCGCGGTCCACAACGGTGGGTCATGGCCGATCTTAAACTATGTGAATGAGTTATTTTAGTAAATAAACAGTTTCAACAAGTATTTGCAAATAAAGGTATGTTTTCACATTTTAAGCACAAGTATGATTCAGGTAATGGGAGAGAGAGAGGTTTGAATAACTTGCACATGTATATGTAAAGAAAAGGAAAGTTTATAAAATTTAAACACATATGGAATTGGAAAAGGAAAGCCCTAGGTTGATTAGCCTACAGAATCATACCCATGCAATGCCCGGTAATCACTCCTCAATGAGGGGCTACACGTGACATTAGTGTGCAGTCATCATATCCTTTTACTACCCATTACCTTCCCCTTAGTGGCTATATAAGCGAGTGTAATTTAATGACCTCTAAGTCGTTGTGCTACCCGTCCCTTCCTTATGGACCTGGAGGAATTTGGGACCACTAAATTTGGACAGTTCTAGACAATCTAAGGTTTTAAAAAGGTAAAAATCTAGGCGACAAGAAAATAACATATAGGACAAGAAAATAAGGACAGGTAGTTAGAAGGCTCACATTTACCTCCGCATGTATATAGGAAAACAAACAGCACATCTAAAACACAATTTTTGAAGAAAGTTCAGAAATCCTAAGAACATGATATCTAGATGAACATCACAAAAACAGAACTTACAGTGTTTGTTCTTTTAGGGAAGTGGCAAGACCCTAACCAGTTTGCCTACTGGTTTTACAACTTGTTAAACCTCAATAATTTCACATATAACAGAACTGGTTTCACAATTATTTAACGCCCTAGGGCTTGCCTAAGTGTGTGTAAGCAGTCCCATTTCTGAAGAGACATTTTGATGTCCTTTATCCTATAGGCATTCTTTCTATTGATATTAATTTGAAGTGTATTAAAGAAACGAGTAGGATGACTAATAAGACTGATTCAGGACTTTCACGCGTGAGTTAAAATTAAACTGATTTTAGATCCTATAGGCATGATTTCTGATTAAAATTGATTTTAGATCCCATAGACATGATTTCTATAATGTAAAGGGAAGCAGGTCGAATTTATTTGAACTAAAGAAAAACCCTGTAGGTATATTATCTGACAAATCACATTTAAACAAATTTGAACCCTATAGGCATATTATCTAACAAAGATATATTTGAACAAAAGTAAATCCTATAAGCATGTTATCTACCCAACTTTATCCATAGTATACAACTACCATCCCTTTTCACTAGTCAACCCAATATCTGTTTACAATTAATTATTACAAACCAATGATTTAATAAAAAAATTACATAACTAGAATAGAAATTAAGCTATAGGGAGCCTGAAGTAGGCCCAAAGCAAAGCCTGGTGTACCAAGCCTTCACTAATCTCAAATGCCCAAGATTTCATAGTCCAATTCATGTCCAGGTGTGTAAGAGTTTCCTAAGGACCTCAAGGATCCCGAGCAGTGCTCACACCCAGACTTTTCTCAAATAAGGACTGATTATGTGCAGTGTGGAAGTGCTAGCCCGGATGTGCCAGAGTTTAGAGAGATCTCATGGACCTTAAAGCAGTAAACATACCAGAGGGGCAGAACTTAATAACCTAAGAATAAGTGAGAGTGATTGACATGATTTAAAAGAGTTTTGATAAATAGTATAAAGAAGGGCCTTAGGAGTGAAGAGATTTTGTGAAATCAGTACTAGTTAGGGTGGTAAAATAGTTTGAGAAAAGCATGAAAAACATTTTTTTTTAAATCAGAATGCAATTCACAAAAACAAACAACTTTCAAGAACATTTTGGGGCAAACAGATTCCACACATGGAGAGAGGGGTGGGGACACATAGAATACACTCTTGTGTATAAGCAAATAGATGCACAAACTTCTCAAGAAATTGTAAGTTAATTACAAAGATTATAGCAAAGACATGTTGAAAACACATAGATCTTAAACACACAATCAGAGTACTTTGTAGGGCTAGATGACTTAGCAGGATCTCATTAGTAAAGTAAAGTAAACAAGATTTAGATGAACAAACTAGGCAAGCACTTCGTAAAACATTCATAGTTTAGGAATAGTAATCACAGATAGAACAAGCAGAATTTAGACATGCTGGGGAGACAGTAAACAAGCAATGTAGTTTGGACATGCTAGTGAGCAAACCAGATGCATGAAATTATCACAAGGTATGATTGGGCATGCTAAGCAGTAAACAGATTCTTGTGGGTAAATAAACTAGTCACAGCTTCTAACAGAACAAACTCCAACATGCTAAGTGAGACAGTAGTTAAACAGTATCATCTAGGCATGCAGGTTACACATTGAGCAATATGATAGTAAAATAATAAACATGATTGGAGGTCACAACTAATGAACTGAAACAACA
Organism: Nicotiana glauca; assembly: GCA_026770625.1. Lineage (NCBI taxonomy): Eukaryota > Viridiplantae > Streptophyta > Magnoliopsida > Solanales > Solanaceae > Nicotiana > Nicotiana glauca. The sequence goes on along the minus strand of MU726715.1, from coordinate 5,902 downwards.
AAGAAACACATAGTTTTGGAATTTGAATTGAATCAGGACATACCGGTTAAGGAGAGAATACAGAGTATAAAGTAGAGATAGTGCAAATAGCCAGCCTTGGCTTACAGCCGGCTGGGTTAATGAGAATTGCAAGTAACAGAAGAGAATAGAGAGATTTTGAGAGTGTGAGAATGTTGATGAACTAAAATGTTCGTTGCCTTTCAAAATCAGAATGGGGAGATTCTATAGCACTTAGTAGAGTAAAACAAATAAGGCAAAGAATAATTGAGAGTTCCAAATAAGGTATGCAAGTAAAATTAAATAGTTAATTAGGGCTACACCCAATCAAATAATTTAACAGAATCCGAAAAGCACCTCTTAAATTAGGGAGAATCAATTAACAACCAAGCTATAGGTTCCATAAGGTAAATAAATCAATCAAAGACCCTCTAGGAGTTGGTTAAAGTAATTTAATCCCATAAATCAGGCCAGTAAACCAATTAAGGCAAGTAGAATCAGTCATGAGTCACAAATAAGAAAAGAAATCACAGAGAAGTACCAATCTCGGCAAAAAATACAATTTGAACCCTAATTAGGCAAATAAAATCAGTCAATCTCTTTTAATTTGACAAAACTAAAGAATAACGGGTAAATATTGAAATAATTAGTGAAATAAGCAAAAACCCGAGGGATTAAAATATAGATATGAAAAATCAGTCGAACAATTAAAGAGAACCACAGTCAAACACTTAAGAAATTTAGAATATTTGTAGAAAACATAAAGGGATGAAACCCTAGTTTGAAAACACTTAAATATGAAAAACTTGAAGGCATGTCAACACACAGAGATTCGAACAAACAGAAATCATAGAAGTCAAAACTTGAAGTATTGTAGTGTTTAAAAATCAATTAGTAGTAAAGAAGTAAAAGAACCCAAAAGAATAGCTATGGAAGTTTGAAAGTGTTTCCGATACCCAGAGGTTCGACCAACAAACAACAAGAAAAAAAAATCCTAATGTAACAAAAATGTTCAGACATTGATTAACCAGTAAAGAACTAAAGGAACTTTTTAGGAAAATCAACGATGAACTGAGGATCGTTTCATGATCTACGGAGATCTGAACCGATTCAAGTCCAAACATTAGGTTTCTTGAAGAAAAGATAAAGGGTAATAGAATCTTGCCTTTGAATCAAGGATTTGAACCGTGAGACAATGATATAAATCATTCACGGACCATAGACAGACATTTGAAGAGTTTAAAATGATATCTGGACCGGATCTCTTCAAAATTCTTCCACAAAATCACACAATCGAGCGACCAAGGGAGACAGGAGACAAGTAGAGGCATCGTATAGCCATGGGAAGCCATAGATCAGACATGGATTAAAGGGAATAGGGCTGGTTTTGGGTGGCGGCGGGTGGGGTTAGGTTTAGGTCTTAGAGAGAATTGGAGATCAAAAGGGTTTTAAGGCGGTTGTTTGGTAGAATGGCTTAGGGTTTCGGGGGTTAGGTTAGATAAAAAAAAGGAAGGTTTGTTCTGGACCATTGATCTCTTGAGATCAACGGCCAAGATTGGTTTTGGGCTGGGGCAGGTAATAAAATTCGGTAAGAGTTTTGAGTTAAGTTAATTGGGTTGAGGTTTTAATTGGGCTAGGGGTGTATTTGATTGGGCCAGGGGTCCGAATTTAATTATAGTTAAAGGTGTTATTTGTTAAATACCCAATTTAATTGATAAAACAATTTTTAAAAATAACTAATAGGCTATAAAATGATTTTCATGCTTGGAAATATTTTAAAATAATTACTTAATATTTTAAAAATATATGAAAAGCTATTTTCTGGTAAAATAATGTAGTAATGCGTGTGTGGGCTATAATTGCAAAGTAATTACAATTGCATCCTACAAAATACAAAAGCGGTTATTTGTACAACAATTGAAACTTAGTACAAATGCAAATGATAAAATTAAGCCACAAAAATTATTATAAAAGTATCTGTGATGCAATCAGTGATTGTTTTATAAATAAAATGCTGGGAGAAATTAGTTAAGATATTTTTAAAATGCAGAAATTGTATAACAAATACTAATTGATGCCAAAGCATAGTTTTGAAAATATTATGGGAAAAAATGGGTATCAACAAAGCTCGGCTGAATCATCTCTTTTGAACCTCAGAAAAGGATTCGTCCCACTGCGAGCATCCTCACACCTCGAAGATTCTTTCCATTTATTATCGATCCTCGACCCCGAGGTTGGCAATCTCTCCTCCTCCCCAAGGGGACATGTCCACATCTCGAAAAATTCTCCAACACCTGCGTTGGCAGAGTTAGTACGCTACCTTTCTAAGAAAACGAGCCATTAAACAACTACCATAATGTTTGGCCTCCTATCTCCCCTTAGACAGGTCTTGCCATTTGCACTTGTCGTAAGTCGAGCAAGCTGCCAGCTTACGAGACCATTCCGCCAGATCGGGAATCTCGTTTGGCAGCCAGGGGATAACTATAAAAGGTAAAAGGGAGAATATCTTCACAAAGCTTACCTCCATTATGGGCAAAACAGTAAAACCGCGAGTGTACTACTGACGTGCGAAATTCCATTTCTCAGGAAATGGCAGAAACTCTCCGAGGATAACATCGATTGTTCGTACTCGAACAAATGGACTCATCCACCCTCGTTCCTCGTCTTCTTCATCACTAACAGCAGGGGTCTGAGTGGATCGATGCTGCAAAGTAATCAAGGCTCGGTAATGCAAAGGCCGGTATAACCTAATGAGATGACTAAGGGTGAACTTGAGCCCGGCCTTGTCTGCAAAATACCTTATCATCAGAACTATCTTCCAAGAGGACGGGTGAACCTGTGCCAAGGTAACATGATACCTCCTACAAAACTCGAGCACGACCCTATCAAGAGAGCCCATTATAAAGGGGTACATATATACGTTCAAAAAACCCTCGACATGAGCCATAACGCTCTCCTCCGATGAAATTACTTGCAGCAGCACTTCTTCTCCCCATCCGCATTCTTTTTTGACTACCTCGAAATGCTCTTCCCTTATCGAAGAGATATACCTCAATGTATGCTCCCGACAGCTCGGAACATTGGGAGGTTTCGCTAACATAAAATCCCTCTTCGAGATGAAGCATCTCGACATTCTCTCGTCAGACACCGGCGGTGTGCCACCGACCGAATGAGAGGTTAGAACAGATTTCTCCTCTCCTTGGCAAGTGGATTTGGACTTAGCAGCCATGATTGAGGTGAAATAAAGAAAGGGGAGACAAAAGACACAAGAAAAAGCTTTGAGTTGAAGGAAACTTGGCGGATGGAGGAGAAACCCTATAAAAATTATAGTCACCTAGTATAGTAGTATTTTCAAAAGAAGGGAAGGCAAGTACATATATAGAATTGGTGGCGACCGTTCGCCTACCCTAAGGACCAATGAAATCTTACCATAACAGTACCATTTTCTTGAGAAATGTATTGGCGAAGCCACCTCGGTCATTTCACAGTCATATCACTTAAGTGATACCGTCGAGAGTCATTCAACCCCGAGGGCTTTCGAAATTTGCAGGGCATCGACCCTATAAAAACTCTCAGACCTATCTTGAGATGGTACCCGATCTCAAAGTCCTTAACTGCTCCGAGCATATGTTCCGAAGAAGCAACAATCAGAATTTGAAGACAAAAGCAATAAAACATAGCGCTCAAAAATTTGATGTGGAAAGAAAAACATTGTATTCCCAAAAAATACATGTACAACGAGGGAGCATTTACAAAGTCTTTCCCTAAGAAACCCTGGCACAAAAAGGGAAAAGAACGACCTAAATTTACTCTTCGCCTCCGGAATCATAATCTGAATCCTCGTCCGCTGCATCCGAATAGACAGTTTCTTCCTCCATGATTCGGGCCTCCTCGATCTCGACTGAGAAATCGACGCCCTTGACACTCGCTTCCTCAAAGGCTCGCTTTCGTGCTTGCGCACGAGCACGAGCAACAGCTCGAGTCAGCTTCTGCTCGACCCCCTCTAGTATGTCTTGAGCCTTTTCATTCACAGTAGCAACATCTTTCTTATACGGAGACACATTTTCCTCTGCCACAGACCTAGCCAACGACAGCGCAACAATCTCCTCCTTGGAACTCTTCAAGAGGTCTCGGGACGATGATAACTCTATTTGCAGAAAGTCCCTCTCCGAGGCCACGACCCCATTCTTCCCCCTCAGGTTGAGGACCTCCGTATCCTTGACAACTATCTCCTCCTGAAGATGCCCCACGAGAGAGTTGTTTTGCCCAACCTACAAAAGGAGAAACAAGATGATAAGTATCAAGTCAAAATAAAAGGCAGGTTCGTAAAATACAGTACTACCTGCTCAACAAGGTTGTCTTTGTCTCGACTCATTTCTTCCAACCTTTCCCAAAGCACACTCAGATCCTCCTCCTTTTAGGCGGAAAATGTCTCCGACTATTTTAAACTCGAGGCAAGACCCTTGGCTTCCTTATTAGGACCTATAAGCTCATCTGGCATCTTGGAGACGGCATGGTCATACAACTTTTTAGCCTACAACAAATCAAAGAAGTTAGAGAAACAAATAAAAATACTTGAAAGCGCCAAAATATGTAAAGGTATTACCTACTACAGGCACACCTCCGCTTCCTCGATGGCACCGGGAGCGTCAAGGCCAATATTCTCGCTAACTCCATCAAGAAAGTTTCCGAGCTCGTTTTCCCCCTTGTGAGAGCATCCCTCTTTGGTGATGTTCTGATCCTGCATATCCATAAGCTCTTCGGTGAGAATCGGGGACCCAAATCAAGTCCCCCCCAGAACATCAAAGTACTCGAAGGACAAGTCCTGTCCTCGAAAAGCTCCAGGCTCGGGCCCTTTGGAGTCGACAGCAGCGAATTCCCCGACAAGGATGGTGTTGTTTCTAGTCGAGGACTCAGGGACCGTATCCACACCCTCCTAGAGGTCCTATGAAGCATGGGCAAGAACCAAATCAGACGTTCCCGACTCAGCAGACCTCGGCACAGACACTTGGGGGCATCTGTGCCCGACCTCTTCCTTTGTACCAAAGGGTTATCATTGTCATTATCATCCTTATCCTCATCATCAGAACTTGCTCCGAAAGCTGAAGATGAGACCTCGGCCTCAGCTCGAGTCCTCCGAGACTTGGGCTTCTTTAATACAGGGGATTCGGTAGCCGTCCCCTTTTTCCTCTTCTTACCCTTATCGGGCTTCGAGGACCCTCCCTCGCCGGCAAGAGGCGGTCTCATCAGCACTCCATCACCTAGGCATGCGCAAGCATAGTAATCAAAATTTATCAGCACGGAGGATATGGGGAAGAAATATGAAAACATAATAGAGGCAGCAAGAAGGAGCTTACTATGATTCTTGGCCACCCACCCCATTTTAGCCAACTCAGGCCAAGAACGCTCGAGATAAGAGAACGGGGTATTTAATCCCCTAATCCACCTCAACAGGTCCGGAATAGATTCGGATACCAAAGGGAGGCTGCGTGAACACAAGTAATGTTAGTTTTTTTTTTTAAAGAAAGTAAAAAGACAATAAAGCATACTTAAAGAAGAAACACTTACGCTTCATGTTCCACTTCTCCGAGAACGACATCCATTCAGCCATAATTGTCACACCTCCTTTTTTTACCAAATTACTACACCTCGGGAAGGGATATAATAAAGGAAGGAGTTTTTCCACTCAAAGGACAGTCGGAACGGGATTTGTTTATTTAGATTTAGAGTCGCCACTTGGGAGATTAATGGTGTCCCAAGTCACCGATTGAATCCCGAACTGAGGAAATATGACTCTGTTAACAGTCTGTGAACCAGGAATCCGGATAAAGAATCCTGTTAATCCGGGAGAAGGTATTAGGCACTCCCGAATTCCGTGGTTCTAGCACGGTCGCTCAACTGTTGT
>MU726711.1:151512-166918 GCA_026770625.1 Nicotiana glauca | reverse complement strand
ATATATATATGAGAAGGTGTAGATCATGAGTGTCACAATATGCTAAGCCTTCTTCAATGGCCTTAATTAGCCTCAGCAACAATATTTGTTTGTATCCTCCGGTAGTTTTGTTTGTGTATACACTAAGGGTCGTTTGGTTGGAATATAATTTATACCGGTATAAGTTATACCGGTATAAGTTATGCTGTGATTAGTTATGCTGGTATTATTGTTTATTCTTTGTTTGGTATGTTGTATTAAGAATGGCAATTGCATAATTTCTAAGAAGAAGGTATTAATTACCCTACATTTTATAAGGTATAAGTTATCCCAGTGTTAAAATTAACACCAGGATAACTTATACCTAGTTTACTAACCAAACAGTTTATTAAGGTGATGTTTAATTTTTATACCATCCTTATACCTTCTTATACCTCGTACAAAACGACCCCTAAGTCACCTTCATCATCCCTTACACGAAATTATTTAGAACTAGGTTACCCTTCTAGTCACCAAAACTGGCTTGTATCCCTCAAAGAATTTCGTCTTGTCTGGCTAAAGATAAGGAATACCAAGAATGCAATTATATCTTGTTTTTGCTAAGAAATATAAGGTCTTGTTGATCTCATGAATCACTCTAATAACTCGAGTTCTGTTCTCGCTGTATGTAATAAATTTAAAATATTGGGACTGTCCTACTTTATCATGTCTAGTTTTATGCCTTTTTAGTAATTAAACTGAATTCTGACTTCATATAATAGTTACTTTTCTTATCCATGATAGTAGGAAATTGTAAAAACCTGCCTATCGTATTAACTTTTTGTGTGATCAACATTATTTTTTAACATACTACTAAATTGATAGTAGTTGGTCGTTAGTGGGTGTAACGTAATGTAAATCGGATGATTATAAAATGCCTTAGGCGTAATAATTGGGCGAAGTCAACAAATCAGTACTCTCTTTAGTTCAAAATAAGTGATTTTTTTTTGGATGTTTTCACACAGATTAAGAAATCCACCTTTTAATATTAATTAGCAACAGAATTGACCATATTAACCTTTACTATCTTATATAAACACTCCTAACACATATTCCAATATTATTTACTCCAAGGACAATGTAGGAAAAAAATAATTAATTCATTCTTGAAATCTGAAAAAATAACTTATTTTGGACCACAAAAAATATATAAAAAAATCACTTATTTTGGACCACAAGAAAAATATCAAAAAATTACTTATTTTGAACCGAGGAAGTAATTAATATCTCAGAGTTTAGATCAGCTAGACCAATAAACTAATCATCATTATTTAATACCAGGTGAGACCATTTAATAGAAACATTTTGCTAGCATAAACGAACTAGCTCTGGTTGTCAGCTTGGTTTGTTGCCTTTCACGTTACTAGTTTCTTTATTAAGTAATACTCCTAGTAATAGCTTGTTTGGTCAATTTTCTAAATTCAGTTTATTTTGATAAGTGTTTTTTTTCAAAAGTAATTTTAGTGAGAAACAATTTTTGTTTAGCTAATTAATTCGAAAACACTTGTGAGTAGGAACTAGTGCTCGGCCAATCTTTTAAAAAGTATTTCTAAGTGTAATTTTTTTGAAAGTGCTTTTAGAGAGAAACTATTTTTTTCTGTTTCACCAAAACTACTTCCATTTCTACCCAAAAATACTTTTTCTTTCTTCTAAAAGTTTGGCCGAATACTTCAATTTTGAAAAAAGGTACTTTTTTGACAAAAAAATATTTTTGGCCTTGGAGAAGCTTGGCCAAACATGCTATATACAAATGACTGCATTATTTTATAATTTCTATTTTGCGTCTCCTAGATTATGACTTATAGATTATGATGTTAGTTCGAGCCCTGAGTGTAAAATCCTTGGTAGGGAGCGCTACCCACCGAATGGAGCCCCATTTGACGCGAATCCGAATATAGTTGGGCTCCAATGTAGATACCAGATATCGAATGACAAATCAAAAAAAAAAAAAAAATCCTCCCTTACGATATCAGAGCAGTGCATTAATAATTAATCTACAACGAAAAATTATTTTAGTAGGAAGAAATATATATCAACCCTACCCAAGATCAACATTATTTTTAATAATCATGTCGGTGTTAACATGTTCTACTTTTATATCTTAACTGGAATATCTTAAGTTGACAATCACGCTGATTACTAAAACCAGCAATATTTTTGTGCAAATATTTTGCAATAAGAAAAGCTTTTTTTTTTTCGGAAATTGTAATATATTATTACCTTTCAACCACCACTAATAATTTTAATTACTCTAAATGACAGCTAACAGCCCCCGTAAACATATTTGATAGTGGATTCCATTTGTCTGCGGGCTAACAAGTTAATTTAGTTTTTTCTTTCTCACTTGCCATTTTCCCGTCTTTGGCAATTTTTGTTTGTTTTATTTGACAAACATTTATACTTTGATTTGCTGATTAATCGTCTAATTAGGTGTAAACACGCTATGGGTGAAAATAAAAAATAATCAGATTTATAAGTAGTAATTGAAAAATAGTCACGATTCAAAAGTAATCGAAATATGATCACTTTTCATGTAAAGATAAATCTGAACGAAAAACTGTTCAAAATACGAAAAATATTCTAGCATAAATAAATTGGAGTTCAGTATATTAGTATGCTGGAACTTTCCGTGTGTTGAAGTTCCAACCTAAGATGTTGCAAGTTCATACACAGGTGCACAAATCTCCAGTATATTAAGCTGAAACTTTCCGTGTTGCAGCAAAGTAGTGGCTATTGTTCAATGACTTTGCAAACGGTGGCTATTTTTAATTACCAGTCCGAAACTAGCTAGCCCGTGCTACTTTTGCGAATAAATAGCTTTAAATTTCACCAGCCTGTTGGGGATCTAATATGGTAAAATTTGTGTGGGGTACCCACTTTTTAAAGTGGTATTTATTTTTATCCAGCATTTTTAATGCCGAAAAAAATAGCCACTAATCTATTAAAATTAATATGAAAAAACAGTGTAACCCTTTCTTCTATCTCTTTTCCTTTCCAAACAGAAATGCAGAGTTTACATTGTTTCCGCATCTAAGGTAAGCAATCGTGTATTCGGAACCTCACCTTCACCCATTAGTAAAGAAGGCCAACGAAAGCACCAAATGGTATGAACTTCTATTATTGCTACTGAATGTTAAATGCCTTTTATTATAGTTGTTGTTGATAAGCATGAAGAACATAAGGGAACGATTACAAAAGCAAAAGGAGAATGGTAAGAGTAAAAAATTAAGATAGCAAAAAAAGATAATTCTTAATCGACTACTCTATAGCTTCTATCTTCTGGCCTATACCTTGGTACCATCCCTAACCTGAGCAGCTTCGTTCTCTTTTCCCAATAACGGTTTTGGCAGATATATTTCCTTTGGGATCACATAATGTATACGGTTAAACCAGATCAACTCGATTTTACTATTTGATCGAGACCAGGAGATTGCATCGAGGGTCAGCCTCATAAATTAAGGATATCTAGTCTTGAACTTACAGTAACAAGTGTATGCGTCCAAATTTGCGAGACCATGACAACGACCATTGACGAACACGACCAACGGCGAGATCCTCGTAGCTCAACATGGGTTCGATAAGGGGCGTTAGGAATATTTCTTCGGATATTCCCCATAATATGTTTTTTAGGATCTAGAAGGGGTCTCTCCCTTATATATAGGGGGATAACAACTTTGTAAGGGGCTCTCTTTTTTTATTTCTTCAACTTCTCTAAAACAAAACAATGATTGTAATACTTTTCTGTCAGCATTTCTAACGCTCGATTATTGATACTCACAAGATCAGAAAAGCTTATCTGTTTTGTTCATTGTATATCTTCTTTGTTCTAGAGATCATTATACTTAGCTAAGATATACCATATCATTTTCTTTGATTGATTTATTCAAAAAGGTTGTAATATCTTATGAATCAAACAATTTGGTGCCGTCTGTGGGAATTTCTATAGCCAAGATTTTAGTTTCATCTAGATCCTTGAAAGAAGTAATCGCCTCTTTATAGCCTCGCAAAGATAAAAATGGTAGGAAAGGGAGAGGCAAGATTAAAAGCAATAGTAGGCGTCACGAACAAACTTCTAGGCTCCATAAATGAAGCCGGTAGGGAAAATGATAGAAACGTAAGGCCAAGTGCTACACTTGAAGGAAATATCATGTCCACCCCTTACAAAAGCGTGACTATCTCACGCGAGAAGGAAACCTCAACATCCGCAGCAGAGGAAGCACCACCAGCTCTGAAGAGGATATTAGAGGAGTGGTTGACAAACACCTTGAGCAACACACTCGATAAACCCACTCAAAGGAATGTCAGAGGCACAATACATGTAGAAACAACAACTATCACTGATGAGCCAGAAACTCCACTAGCAGGTAACACTCACAATGTTGTTGACGTAGATAACGATGCACTCACAACCATCCTAAAGAATATGGAAGATATGGAAAATAAGAACAAAATACTCCGCAACCAGATGAAGGAACATCAGGAAAGGGTCGATAAAATACTGGGCGCTCCGAAGTTGCTACCAAAACATAATGCAGGCTGATTCGTCGAGCAGCCGTATAGTGGATGATCAGCCCCCCACACTATCCCAAAAAAATTCAAAATGCTGCCATATTTGAAAATATCGATGGCACTACGGACCCGGAAGATCACCTAATCTACTATGTCACTCGGTAATAGGCAATGATCTGTCGAAAGAACAGGTTCCCTCAATGTTATTGAAAACATTCAGCGAAACTCTAACAGGAGGAGCGTTGACATGGTATTCCCAACCGCCAACACGATCAATATCAACATTTGAAGAAATGGAAGACAAATTCATCACCACCTACGCAAGAGCGAAAAAGGCGAAAGCTAGGGTAAATGACATCTTTACCGTTACGCAAACGACAGGCAAAGGACTTCGGGACTTCCTAGCCAGATTCAACAGGGTAAGAATAAGCCTACTAAACGTTTCGAAGGGAATGGCGATGGCAACATTCCGAAATGGGTTAAACAGAACTTGGTCGAAAGCAGCCAAGAAATTACTGAGCAGACTCATGAAATACCCTCCCACCACGTGTGAAGAAATCCATAATTCCTATTGTGCCGAAGTAAGAGCAGATGAGGAAGATTAAATGGGCCGCTCCAACAACTAACATTGGTCCAGACCAAAACAAGGAGGAAGCGCCACAATGATGGTCGAAGGGATCAACTATCCCATTTCAATTGAGAAAGGCATCAGCTTTACATCCGGGCATCCATCCCACCACTACCACGACAAGCAGATGTCACGCCCCGACATATCGAGCCACACCGAAATGAAAGAGGTATGCCTCCATTGCTTTCTGCTCAGACATTTTGCGTTTCTCCTTCAGAAATAGTATATGCACTGGAAAAGCTCGGCACAAAGGTGTAGTGGCTGCAAAAGATGAAGTCAGACCCGAGCACCCGAAGATCGAACATTCTGTGTGAATTTCACCAGGAAAGGGGACACAAGACCGAAGATTGCATAGGTCTTCGACAAGAAGTAGTAATAATGTTAAACTAGGGACACCTGAAAGAACTGCTGAGCGACTGAGGAAGAGCCAACTTCGCTTGTGGACGCGATCAACCTCAAGGACCACCAAAACCACCTTCACCTACCACACCATACAAATGATCGTTGGTGGTGGCGACGATGCAGTAATCAAGATGTTAAATTCACCACCACACACAAACTCAAGCGGACAATCGCCCATGAACGGTATGGCGACTTCGAAGATAGTATCATATTTGATAAGTCGGATAACAACGGTTTGTCTTTCCCTCACTATGATGATTTAGTTATAACTTTACGTACTATTGATACCGACGTAAAAATAATAATGGTGGACGATGGGAGCGGTGCTTGTATTATCCATCCATGGGTCCTCTTACAGATGAGACTCGAGGATAAGATAGTACTACATTGCATAACACTAACGGGTTTTAACAATGTAGTGGAACAGACCTCGGGAGAAATAATGTTTCCCATTCTGGCAGAAGGGGTCATCCTGGAAACGATATTCCACATCATGAACCAAGAAACAACCTACAACGCTATCATAGGGCGCCTATGGATACATGCCATGCAGGCCGTCCCGTCAAGTTTCTACCAAGTAGTCAAATTTCCCACCCTGTGGGGGATATTCAGCATCCGGGGTGAGCCACACACCACCTAAGAATGCTATCGTATCGCCCAAGACTGCACACATACCCAACAACTAAAGGGGGCAAGTGCAGTAGCATAGCAATCAGCCATATCGGGAACCAAAACCGATATATAGATAGAGGCCATCAAAGACCCAGATGTCATAAAAAGCTTGCAAGGCAACCGTAAAAAATCTCAATCCCATTCAGCTAGACAGTAACAACAACACAAACAAGCTTATATCGGACATAACCTCTCAGAGCCAGGTAAATTTCATGAGTTCTTAACTAACAATGCTGATTTATTTGCCTTTTCCCACTCAGATATGCCGGGAATCCCAAAGGATATCGCCATACACAGGCTAAATGTTGATCCCCTTTACCCGCGAGTACGACAAATGAGGAGGAAGTTCAATGCCACAATTAACGATGTAGCCAGTGAAGAAGTTGATAAGTTCCTCGTTAAAAAACTCCATCCGAGAGTCAAAGTATCCTTAGTGGGTCGCCAATGCGTTCATGGTAAAAAAGAAGAACGGGAAGTGGAGGATGTGTGTCGATTTCACTAACTTAAATAAAGCGTTCAAAAATGATTCTTTTCTGTTGCCATATATCGACCAGCTCATCAATGCAACGACAAGGCACGAACTACTGAGCTTCTTGGATGCTTATTTTGGGTACAACCAAATTCTAATGGTAGAAGAAGTCCAAGAGAAAATTACTTTCATCACTTACCAAGGGACTTACTGCTATAGAGTCATGCCGTTCGGACTAAAAAATGCACGGGCGATGTATCCAAGGTTAGTCACCAAAATGTTCAAAGAATAACTCGGAAAGACCATGGAGGTCTACATCGACAATATGTTGGTGAAGTCGAAAAGAAAGGAGGACCACATTGGTCATCTAAAAGAAGCCTTCAAAATATTAAGACGATATGAGATGAAATTGAATCCCGAAAAATGTGTCTTTGGTGTGACCTCAAGAAAATTTCTGGGCTTCTTGGTATCGCAAAGGGGCATCGAAGTCAACCCGGATCAGATCAAAGCCATCAAAGAAATACCAGAGACACTGACCAGCAAAAAGTAGGTACAAAAATTGACGGGGAGAATAGCTGCCCTATCGAGTTTCATTTCGTGGTCGCCGGACAAGTGCCATAAGTTCTTAATGTGTTAAGGAAGGACAACGATCTAAAGTGGACCGCTGAATTTATTGACACCTTAAGAAAACTAAAAGTGTATCCGTCCTCACCACCATTACTCGTTAAAGCAGATCTGGGCGAATGCTTTCTAGTGTACCTAGCAGTCCCCGAAGTCACGGTAAGTGTGGTCCTGATACGTGAGAACAAAGGTACGCAATCTTCAATTTATTATATCAACAAAACCTTAGTCGATGCCGAAACAAAGTAGGCCCACCTTGAGAAATTGGCCCTGACCTCTGGGTCCTTTACACTGACATTGCATCTAATGCCTCAAGATCGGGACTGGGACTCGTCCTCGAAGTCCCTACAGGAGAAGTGATTTTCCATTCCATACGGTGCCCCAAAATGACTAACAACGAGGTTGAGTATGAAGCTGTAATTGCAAGATTAAATTAGCCCTCAAATATGGCGCCCGGTGGCTCGTAATCCATTGTGACTCTCAACTCTTGATGAACCAAGTCACTGGTACTTTTCCAAATCAAAGAAAAAATATTACAAAGATACCAGTCAGAAATTCACAAGTTACTACCAGAATTCGACGAATGCCACCTCAACTAGATACCTAGGGCGCAGAATATCAAAGCAGACGACCTTGCCAAGCTAGCAGCAGCCACCAGAAATATAATAAGGAAAATATAGTCACCCTCCTCCACTCCTCAATAGACCAAGTCGAGGTACATTTTGTAAGCCTAACTTGGGACCAGCGCAACAGTATTGTAGCATATTTGCAGGAAGGGACGCTCTCACAAGTCAAAAAAGAAGCCAAAAAACTTCGAATACAAGCAGCCAGATATAGCCTCGTGAATGATGATCTTTACAAAAGAACGTTCGGCGGCCAAGGCGAGTACTAGAAGAAGTACATGAGGGGTACTGCGGTGCCCATATAGGAAATCGTGTCCTCGTTCGATGGCTCATCTACGCACGGTACTATTGACCCACCATGAAAAAAGAGGACGCAGATTACCTCAGAAAGTGTGAACAATGTCAAAAATACGCCCCTATGATACACCAAGTAGGATAACTCTTGCATCCCATCACCTCACATGGTCATTCATAAAGTGGAGGATGGACATTGTCGGACCTCTCCCAGCAAGACGAGGTAAAGTACACTTTCTTTTGGTTTTAACTGACTATTTCTCTAAATAGGTGGAAGTTGGTGCATACACTCAAATACGTGAGCAAAAAGCTATCGCGTTCATTTGAAAAAATATAATATGCCGCTTCGGCATTCCCAAAGAAATCAGCTGTGACAATGGACCCCAGTTCGTTGGAAAGAAAACAACCGAGTATTTTCAAGAAATGGCACATCAAACGATTTCGAATATACTAAAAAAGAAGCTAGAAGACGCCAAAGAGCTATGCTCCAAACTACTGCCGGAAGTACTATGGGCGTATCGCACTGCGCCAAAAACTAGCACAGGCGAAATGCCATATTCATTAGTATACAGAACTGATGTAGTCATACCCGTCGAAGTCGGAGAGCCCGACCTAAGATACTCCAATGAGAGTGGACCAAGTAACGACGAAAGCAGGTTACAAGACCTAGACGAAGTCCCAAAGCGAAGAGATATGGCTCATGTAAGAATGGTATCCCAAAAGCAACAAGCACAAAGGTACTATAACAAGAAGGCCAAAATACGACCGCTCAAGGTAGGTTGGAGACAATGTCCTCAAAGCTAAAACTCAGGCAGTGAGAGACCCCAATGAAGGAAAACTAGGAACAAATTAGGGTGAGCCATACAAAATCATGACCGCAGCAAACAAGGGAGTATACCAGTTAGAGACAATGGAAGGAAAGCAACTACAAAATAATTGGAACATCACCCACCTCAAATACTTCTACTTCTGAAAAGAGGCGCTGCCTAAGCTGTACTCTTTTTCCCTCATTTGGGTTTTGTCCCAATCGGGTTTTCTCGGTGAGGTTTTTAATGAGGCAGCAAAGGAGACACCTCGAGGTCCAAAGTATTGTTCATTACCCCGCCCGGTGACAGGATCTCCAGGCCAAGTAATGAAGGGACTAGGCATATATAGCCACTATATTCACTGTATTGGAAAGTCGACATGTATTTTCTACAGAAATATAATCAAAATACCCAATATATGAATGATCTCCAATGTACGAATGAAAATCACAATGGCTAAGGCCATCGACATGTACTTTCTATGGAAATGTAAACAAAATCTCTAATGTACGAATGAAAATCCCAATGGCTAAGGCCGTCGATGAAAAACAAGTTTGACTTCATTCGAACCACGATGGGATCCTACTTCGACGCCAGATCGAATGTAACATCCCAATGGCTAAGTCCATCGATGCAAAATGTGTTCAACTTCATTCGAACCACGGCGGGATCCTACTTCGATGCCAGATCGAAGGTAACATCCTAATGGCTAAGGCCATCGATGAAAAATGAGTTCGACTTCATTCAAACCATGACGCGATCCTACTTCAACGCCAGATCAAAGGTAACATCCTTATGGCTAAGGCTATCGACGAAAAATGAGTTTGACTTTATTCAAACCACGACGGGATCCTACTTCGACGCCAGATCGAAGGTAACATCCCAATGGCTAAGGCTATCAATTAAAAACGAGTTTGACTTTATTCGAACTATGACATGATCCTACTTCGACGCCAATCAAAGGTAACATCCCAATGGCTAAGGCCATCAACAAAAAATGAGTTCGACTTCATTCGTACCACGATGGGATCCTACTTCGATGCCAGATCGAAAGTAACATCCCAATGGATAAGGCCATCGGCAAAAATAAGTTTGACTTCATTCGAACCACGACATGATCCTACTTCGATGCCAGATCGAAGGTAACATCCCAATTCCTAACACCATCGATGAAAAATGAGTTAGACTTCATTATAGCCACGACAGGATCCAAATTCGATGCTAGATCAAAAGTAACATCCCAATGGCTAAGGCCATCGACAAAAGTACGAGTTTGATCTCACCCAAAGAAAAATCCGCCCAAAAGTTCGACGAATATTCGAGATACCATAAGTATTATAAAGATTACCGCCAAAACGACAAAACAATTTCTTCATTTACAGTAAAAGTCACTGACGCCTATTTTTACAACGGGTTTAGGCATGCCCTTAAAAAAATCTTGAAACAAAAAAGTAACTACAAAATTACACATCATCCTAGATTGGATAGGCATCCTCATACCAAGAGTCGGAGGTTAGGAGATTTGCACCATCAAAGATGGTTTCATCCCCATCAGGCATATGGGGGTCGTACCTACATGCCTCACGAGATGAACGAGCTTCGGCACACATACCCTAAAGTTCCACTTTAGATGCCCTCCCTTCAGCATAAAGAGCCTTATACAGATCGAGTCGGGCCTCAGCATAAACCCACAACTCGTATGAACGATGAAGGACGATAGGTTCGGCAGAGGTACGAGAAGTAGAAGGTTGCTAGTATCGATTCGCGTCCTCCATCCTCAGCGAAAACACCTGCCTCGTCAACACGGACAACTCTGCCTCCAACTCTTTAACACTACCCTCAAGCCTGCCACTTTGAGTGCAGAAGCCTCCTCTTCTTTGGCCCGCTCTGACCTATAGGTACAGAGGGTATCTTCTAGAACCACCGCTTCAAAAATAGTGCCGCCAGTATGTCAGTAGCCATATTTAGATTACTCCTAAGTTATCAATTTTTGCTGACTTCGTACTCAAATCGACAGTCAAATCGGATACCTTTGCATGCAAGTCGGTGTTCTCAGCCACCACACCCCTACTTAACACCAGCTTATCCTCCTTCACCTTAAGAGACGTTTCGAGCTCGCTATTGCATGTGATGACTCTCACGAGTCCTCGCCCCGCTTCCTCAACTCTTTAATCTTGCGCACCAGTTGGTCTTCCCTTTGCTTAAGCCCCTCACAAAACAATTGGAAGTTCGGGTCCTGAGTATAGATGTCGGCCATCACACGGTGCCTGGTATGATATTGTTGATATTTGGAAAACATCTTCCTATAGATGGCCATTCTTTTTCTTTCCCTGCGTTCACGCTTGGTCTCCATGATGAGAGTCTACCATAAAGGAAGAAGTTAAAAGAAAAGACAGGTAAGAAATAGCAACAAAAACCCAAATGGAAAGAAAGAAAAGAAAACTTCACCCGTAAAGCCATGCCGGCAACGCCTCCGAGATAACTCCATGCCGCTTATCCTCTTTAGCACCTCATTTTCAGGGGCAACACATAAAGGGGCTAAGGTGGAAGCCACCTGCTCATAGTTCAACAACATGTTGTAATTTCCGAGGATAACTATATGTCGGTCGGAACCCTCCGTCCTGACCTCTACACGAGTGTGGCATTCCACAAATTCACAAACGTCCACCAGATCTACGTTTGATACTGACCTCAACACGCGAGCCCTCTCCAATATTGGAAGACGTGTCACCCTCTATGGAGTGCACCGAGCCACCTACTGGGAGAGCTCCTTCTTTTTGGGAAGACCTACCTACCAAAATAGCATTGGCCATAAATGTAGGTACGGGTGCCGTTTGTGATACACCCACTCGACTTCTAATAATGTCTATGGCCACCCCCTTTCCGAGCTCCAGTCTCCTCTTCTTTCACAATAGTGACTCATCCCTATTAGAGGATTCATACAAGAGGTGAGGGATCAAAACAGAAGTGGTCTCTTCCCTTATGACTAAACCTCGAGAGGAACCTTCTATTTGGAGCAGTTGAGTACAACCCCCTCGAACGAATTCGGCTAAAGTACATTGCATTCCCGCAACAACAACGACCTGTCAGAATGTAGGGACTGGTCCTTCTACTTGGAAACTCCATCACGAAGGATCGTATAAGTAGTTAATGATGTATGACCAAATACCTAAAGGAAGATACTTACCAGATGAAACCTTGGGGACATAACGTTTCACGAAAGAAGACCAATCTCGGGTCTCCACTGCATAGGGCAACAGATGAGCTACCTAATCCTTTATGCCAGTAATAGGGCGGGGTGGACACCCCATAGCTATAAGCGAGAAGTAAACAACCTATAAGGAACGAAGAAGAGAAGAAAGAATTTTGAAAGTGGCAACACTTATGTTTATCATTCCACCACTTCGAGAACCTAGCAAGGTCAGATATGATATGGGTAGTTCTGACGAAGAAATACTTGTGCCAGAACTTACGACTCACCCGATCGTCGGTTCTGACTACCAGCCATTTTGTTCCACGATGTCTCAAATGCACCATTGTGCCCCTGTGAAAGTTGGGCGAGAACAAGTGCAAGAGGTGATGGATAGTCACCTCACACCCCGCCAACTCCACGTACTTTGTCAGTAGTAGAAGTACCTTAAGCGTGTATGGTGAGAGTTGTGTCGGGCAGAATTGATAGAATTTACAAAATTCCTCTGCCAGCTGAGGGAGGGGGAAAGAATAACCAATCATGAAAGGGTACTCGTAAAAGGCACAGTACCCAGGTTTGTAGACTTCCACGAAGTCCATTCCCGCCGGAACCATATCTACAAGGGCGGGGATACTATACTTTACATGGAGAGTGTCTATATGAGCTTGGTCCATTTCGGGGATTACTGGGGCAGGAGTAGGAGGAGGATCTTTGAGGAAGTCACTTTGGGATGAGGGTTGCCTCAAAAGTAATTCCTCCACGGTAGGAAAGCTACCCCCTCTTCCACTATCATGTCCTCATCGGAGGGGAAAGCCACGGACAGTGGGTGATCATTGCCAACTCGACACTACGCAATGGTAGGAAGAGCGGGTCGCAACAACTTTTACCCAAATAGTGGTTCGGGATCGCATTTCCACAGGGAGCTTGGAGTGGAGTTGTATTGTCTGTCTAGCCTAGAGTTGCATATATGATTCTAATTGTACTTCTAACATTTTTGGGGGTTTTGTATTTATCACTACTGTTATAAAATAATGATTAAGGCTAAATTAAACTATAAGAATATTGCTAAGTTATATTTAATATAGAGAAAGGCACTAGGGTCGCGACACTACCTAGGTGGCTAGTCAACGGGTAGAAGTTACTAAGGGGAGATTGATATCTTTAGGGCTTATGCTATAACCATTGCACATTTGTACCAATTCTCACACCTCTCAGTAGTGAGAACGATTTTTCCCAATTGGCTCTCTCGAGATCAATTGGGTAGGCCAAGTAGACCAAGTAACTAGGGTTCAAGTAGGGTAATTACTCTCTCGAGGTTTAACCCGTTAATTGGGACTGCCATTTCTCATGGGTCTATCCCAATTTCTTGTTGGGTCAATTTTTTGGTCATGGACTCTCTTTATCAAGAAGAGTTAGATCCACTAAGCTTGAATCGGTGTTTTCAACCACAAGTTCGAAATTAAAACACAAAATTAACCCAAATAACAAACACCCAATCTCAATCTCACCCTAGATGGAAACGCCCATAAACTACCCATACTAGGGTTGAGCCACAACCCTAGCTAATGGGTTTAACTAGACATAATTAAATAAGAAACATAAGAAATAGATGAGGAACTAAACATATTAATTAATTATTAAGTAGAATCTACAATAATAAAGAGCAAAAGTGCCAAAAATGGCTAAACTATGCGTTCTCATGAGCTCAGCAGCTTCAGGCAAACAAAACTCAACCTAAAAATGGTAAAATATTCTATTTATACCGGGCTAGAAAAACTGGACAAAAATACCCCTGGGGGGTCAGCGCAGACCGCGCAAACATGACCACGGCTGCACTGGCTCTTTGACTTCAAGTTTCCATCCCTCTGAGCTGACTGGCGCAGACCGCGTAGAAGGGTAGCACGGCCGCAGAAGGCCCTAGCGCCGACCGCGTGATTATGACCGCGGCCGCATAGCCTGCATATTGACCAATTCACCAACTCTCTAATCTTCTGACGTGGGCCGCATGAACAAGTATCGCCGCCGCATAAGCTGAACGCGGGCCGCATACATTTGACCGCAGCTGCGTGGTGAATGCTCTAAATATGCACCATCTCTGAATCCCCTAGTGTGACCGCGTACACTTTTGTGCGGTCTGCACTAGGCTCTGTTTTCCATCACTTCACTTGGCCTTTGATACTTGAGCAGGTTTCACTCCCTTTTGAGCTGATCTTTGACATTTCTTCACTTTGTCGCTCAAACCTACAATTAAGCACAACCTGTGAGTATTTTGGGACTATTTTGCAGTAATTTGTGCTCAAAGCATAGGCAAGTAGGGGAATAAAACACGTTAAAATTCTACTTATCAACTCCCCCAAACTTAAACCTTTGCTTGTCCTCAAGCAAACAAAATAAGACCCACCCCTTAAAGGAACATCCAAATAATTCTAGCTATCCTAGAGTAACCTCAACAAGCATCAATTGGGACTAACAATTGCCCTCAATGTAAATGCATCATTAACACATTTAAACTTTGAAAACTATGGATAAAGTGTGACACAAGAGCATCAAGAGTTGACATATTTCATCAAAGAACTTTTTTCAATTACTTTGGTCATTATGGAACCCAAACTCACACATCCTCAACTCTCCCTAAGCGAAGGTCAACTTTTAGAGTATTGACTCACAAACCAAGGTTGATGGACTTTCACTCATCTCTCTCTCAAAAAGAAGGTCACAAGTCCGGCTCTAGGTACCATATGCTTGCCCCTTATGTAAGTATCTACTAATGTAGGCTTCCTTCAACTCAAGATCATATAGGGCTTTTATGGAGTCACTGTGAAGGCTTTTGGGTAAGGGTAGGACATGTTTTTGTTCAAATGGGTTCAATCTTCCCTTAAGCACTTCCTTTGATTCATTTTGGCACACTTTCTTGACTCATTTGTGTATTTCACTTCTTTTCAAGGGGTTAGAGGGACACATTGTCACTCTTTCTTATGCCATTCAAAACATTTCTCCTTTTTCTACTTATTCCACACCTTTTTCACTTTTGTTTTCCTTGAATCCCCTTTTTATTCTTGTTCACATTGGTCTTTCTTTTTGTCTTTTTCTTTTCTTCTTTTTCTTTTCCTCCCTTTTCTTTTTTGCTTTTGTACCTTTTACCACTTTGTTTCCTTTGTTGTCTCCCCCCCCCCC
>MU726711.1:125209-140581 GCA_026770625.1 Nicotiana glauca | reverse complement strand
TTATTAATTAAAAGAAAAGAGAAAAAATAAGAAGAGCAAACTCGGATTTGGCCAATTTTCGGAATTAAAATTAGGCCCAAAAACTAACCCTACCCAACCCAAATATCTCAAATCCTACCCTTAATATCATCAGCCCCCTTTTGTTCATTTTGTCACATTTTTCTCTTTCATTTAGAAGACTAAGTCTTCTTCTCCACAATCAATACACAAAAAACCCTAACCCTAACCCTAGCCGCCAACGACAAACAACCAACAACCATAGTTGTGTCTTCTCCGTCGCCGGTAGTAGCTCATCATCACCTTCGTCCCATCTCCGTGAGCAGCGTCGTCCAAGCAGCACTGCCCGTCGCCGGCAGCAGCCATGAACGTCGGTAGCAGCGACATTCGTCCATGTCTACGTCTTCTCGTCGCCGGCAGGAGCTTCATCACGTCCATGGTTGCGTCTTCCCGTCGCCGACAGCAGCTTCATCACGTCCAGCAGCAGCCATGGCTGCCATGAACAACGTCTTCGTCGTCACCTTCGTCTTCTCCAACACCACCAAGCTCGTCCAGCAGTGCCGTCGCCTAGCAGCAGTCATGGCGTTGCTCGTCGCCAGCCATGCTGTCCGTCGTCCTCGTCCTCCTCCAGTTGCTGTCCGTCGTCAATCCGACGAGCAGTGGTGAAGCTCCATGAATGAGCAACAACACTCACCGCAGTCCTTTCGACCTCTAAGAGTTCAAATCCGAGTTCGACATGGGTTCGTTCGATTTTCAGATTTTTCTTTCAAGTTTATTTCATTCTTTTGATCTATATTTTATCATTGTTCTTGGTTTAAAGTGTTGGTTGCAATTTTGTGTTGTTCATTTCTATTTTTTTTTCAGATTATTGTTCTTCGTTTAAAGTTTGATTATAATTTTTGTTTCGTTCATTTTTATTTTTTCAGATTATCGATTTTGGTTTAAAGTGCTAGCTATGATTTTTGTCTTGATTCACTTCAAATTTTCAGATTGTTGTTCTTGATTTAATGTGTTGATTATAACTTGTGTCTTGTTCATTTTTTATTTTTTCAGATTTATTGTTCTTAATTTAAAGTGTTGGTTTTAATCTTGTTGTATTCATTTTATTTTTCAGATTATTGATTTTGGTTTAAAGTGTTGATTATAACTTGTGTCTTGTTCATTTTTATTTTTTCAGATTTATTGTTCTTAATTTAAAGTGTTGGTTTTAATCTTGTTGTGTTCATTTCTATTTTTCAGATTGTTATTCTTGGTTTAAAGTGTTGGTATAATTTTGTTTTGTTCATTTTTATTTTTTAGATTATCGATTTTTTTGTTTAAAGTGTTATTTGCAATCTTGACTTGTTCATTAAGTTCTTCTTCTTCTTCAAGACCTTTTATTTGGTCAGATTTTTTTGTTCATTCAAGTATATGTTATAAGACATATAATCGATTTGAGAAGTTTCGTCGATTAATTGGTTTGCTCTCTGTTTTGATTTTGATTGAAATGAACATGTTGGTTGAATTCAATTTTTCTTCTTGATTTATTTGTGTGAATCTGATTTAAGGATTGGTTATAGCTGTGTAGTGATTGGTAGCTAATAATCAGTTAGTTGTGAATCAGAGTGGTTTAAATACAGATTGTTAAGGCGGTTTTTCAGGGGTATTTTTGGATATTAGAAGATTTAAAATGTTTAGTGTTAGTGGTCTACCAGTAGAATATTCAGTATGCCATTAAACTAAACTAAAAGGGGATCTATAGTGCAAAAATACACCATGCCTAATGCCTTTAAAGGCTGAAAATCAGAAACAAGAGGGATTAATGATAAAAGGGTGCAAAGACACATGGGAAGGGAATAAAAACAAGCTGAAAGTAAAAAGTTTGAAAAGAAGGGCCAATGTTAGTCTTTAAATAGGCTGGATTTTGAAAAGAAAAAGGACTGAAAAATATAGAGGAAGATTGAGAGTTTTTTTTTGGCAAAAGATTGGAAAAACAGAATTTATTTTCAGAAATAATAGAGCTAAAAGAGTGACATTAAGGCTGAAATTTTCTTACTAGATTTCAGATTTCAGAAAAATAGTTTAAGCGTTGGGTTATTATTCCATTGAGTGTTATTAGAATTTTTGCTACTGTTCCATTAGTTTTTCTGTTGGTTCTTCCTTTGGTTTCGAATCTGCAACGGCTATTTATTTGATTATACTGGATGGTGTTGTTTTGGTGCATTTGGGTGTTGCTGTTTGGAGTTTTGTTTTTCTGAAATTGCTGCTGGATTTTCAACTTGTTACTGGGATATTGCTGCTACTGCCCTACTGTTGTTGCTGTGTTGTTGCTTTGCTACTGCTGACTATTTTCTTCTTCTTTGCTTTCCAAATATCAGGTAATAACTGATACATTTGATTCTTGTAAGCTGAAAATTGAAGCATGAATGCAAAGAAAAATGAAGATTTGAAAATTTAAATTTATTGTAGTTGTCTACTTATTTTGTATATACATTAGAATATTTATTCCTTTAGAATCATGTAGATGTTTGTTTATGTATGACTGAACACTTTATAGTAGTTTAGTATGCGAACTTCCCATGTATGCTAGTTGAAAGGGATTAATGGCGCGATAAGCTATTTTGTGTTATTATAGTGTTTTTTGAAAATGTCATAAACATTTTAGGCCATTTAGACTATTCTTGAATAATCCAATAGTTACCATTAAACAAAAGGTCGTTTTGAAGCTTATAGTAATATAGTTTAATTAGATACAATTGGTTAATTTCAGCATGTCAATAACTTAGGATAAAAAATCAGATTTCCGAGGAATATTGTTTAATTTGATATAATTGGTTAATTTCAGCATCTAAATAACTTAGGATAAAAAATCAAATTTTCGAGGAATATTGTTTAATTGGATATAATTGGTTAATTTCAGTATGTGAATGACTTATGATAAATAATCAGATTTTCAAGTTCTTTCACTTTAAGTAGAATACCACTTTAAATTGGCATAACATTTGTTAACAAAAATAACTCCATTGTTAGTTTGCAAGCTATGAATATGTATAAAATAAGCTAGTTAGGCCCAACTAGAATAAAGATTGGCCCAGGTCCATGTTTTGTACTACTCAAGTTGGGCCTGGGCCCATAATTATCAAAAGACTGCATAGCCATATTTATTTCAGAATTAGCAAATTGTGTTCAAAGTCCGGTTATAATGAGTTTAAAGCATGTGAATAAATTAGGACTTTTTCTTATTTTTGCATTTTTTAGAGACGAATTTAATAAAGAAAAATATAGCCACTTTAGGATCATCCTTTTAAAATAAATAAGACGAACCCCGCCGAATAAAAAGACGTAAAATTTTGGGGCCCTCATAAATGTATATTTTAATCTTTTAGATTTCGGGAAGGGTCGTTTAGTGAATTTCACGGCTCTCCCAAAAAAATAATAGCGCATTAGTATCTTTAGGCGCGTGTTTAATAATGTTACCTCCCTAAACTTGGGTGTGCATTTCATGCGATCCAAATCCAAATCCTAAAACATTGGATATAGTGTGCCTAGGATTGCGGGTTCATTTCATGCGGCGCAATCTGAAAACATACTTTAAACGACGTTCACTTTAGCTCAAATAATAATAATAAAAGCGATTTTAAAATTAATTAAAAGCACATAGGTTATAACATGTATAAAAATCAGATATTTTAGCCATCTATAATAATTTAAGCGACCGTGCTAGAACCACGGGACCCGAGGGTGCCTAACACCTTCCCTCGGGTCAACAGAGTTCCTTACTTAGAATTTCTGGTTCGCAGACTTCATTTGGAAAGTCGAAATTTCCTCGACTTGGGATTTAAATAAATCGGTGACTTGGGACACCATAATTCATTCCAAGTGGCGACTTTGAAATAAATAAATAATCCCATTTCGAATATTATCACTTAAATTGGAAAAACTCCCTTGTACCTTACCCTTCGGGGTAGGTTGCGCAAAAAGGAGGTGTGACAGTCACTACCGTCATCCCACCTTTCTTTGGTACATATTGGACCGAAGAGGTCCATGAGCTATCAGAGATCGGATAAACCACACCGGCGTTAAGCCACTTGATAACCTCTTTATTTACTACTTCTTGCATTGACTTATTTAGTCTTCTTAGATGTTCAAGTGAAGGCCTTGCATCCTCCTCCAAGATGATTTTATGCATGCCAAAACACGAGGCTTATCCCCCGAATATCGGCCAATGTCCATCTAATTGCCTTTTTGCACTTTTGAAGAATCGCCAAAGTGGCGTCAACTTGCATGTTAGTTAGGCAAGTAGAAAGAATAACTGGAAGAGTTGAATTAGAGCCCAAAAATTCATACCTGAGGTGTGGAGGAAGTGCTTCAACTCCAACACCGGTGGCTCCTCAATCGATGGCTTTGTTGGTAGAGTTTTTCGGTTTTCAAGATTAAAAGATAACTTTCTAGGCTCATATGAATATGAACCCATACCATGCAATGCATTCATGCACTCCACTCTATTGGAATCATCATTGACATCCATGTTACGAAGCACGACCTCAAGAGGATCTTCAGCATTTATCATGGAACTTGTGTCATCCACTATCACAGTTGTGACAATGTCCACAAATGAGCACAACTTCGTGCTATTGGGTTGTCTTATTGATTTACAAACATGGAATACCACCTTCTCATCTCCTACATGGAATGTCAACTCACCCGCTTCAACATCAACTAATGCCTTCCCCATAGCTAGAAAAGGCCTCTCAAGAATGATTGGCATTTCAAAGTCCACCTCACAATCCAATATGACAAAGTCGGCCGGCAATATGAATTTATCAACACGGACAAGAACATCATCAATTATGCCCAAAGGTCACTTCATCGATCGATCCGCCATTTGAATTCTCATTGAAGTTGGCCTAGGTTGTCTGAATCCCAAAGTCTTGAAAACCGAATAGGGCATCAAGTTAATGCTAGCTCCCAAGTCACAAAGAGCCTTGGCAAAATCCGCACTACCGATAGTGCAAGGGATAGTGAAAGCTCCTGGGTATTCAAGTTTTGGGGCCATAGAATGCACTATAGAACTCACTTGATGCGTCATTTTAATTGTATCACACTCCATCGACCTCTTCTTAGTTACCAAATCGTTCATGAACTTTGCATACCCCGACATTTGCTCAAGTACCTCCACCAAAGGCACATTGATAGTAAGGCTTTTCATCATTTCAATGAACTTTTTGAATTGATTGTCACCTTTTTGTTTTTCCAACCGTTGAGGGTAAGGTGGGGGCGGCCTAGGCAAGGGTGCATTGGCCTTAGGCACCATCGGCTCGGGTATATCAATAATGTGTTCCCTAGACAAGTTCATGACATCTTGAGTCTCTACCCCGGCCTCATCAGCAATATAAATCCACACATCATTGGTCACATTTGGTTCAATCAAAGGCACATTATCATCATGAAGCTCAACTTCTTCGTTCACAACTTGATTTTCATTCGAGGCATGCATCTCACCACCTCTTCTACTCTTTGTTGTAACCTCCATCACATGATTGTTACCTCCCTTCGGGTTCACTACCGTATCACTTGGTAGAGCACCCTTAGGTTGAGTATTTAATAATTGAGAGATTTGGCCAAGTTGCACCTCCAAATTCCGAATAGAGGTATTATGAGAAGCCAATTGAGCATCGGAGTCTTGGTTCTTCTTCATCATTTGTTCGAACATCATTTCTATTCTCCCTATATCACTACCTGAAGAACTAGACCCTTGAGATTTAAAGGGAGGTGGATTGTTCGGTTGTTGGTACATGGGGGCCTTTGAAATCCTTGCCCCCGGTTGCCTTGGTTTCAACTATTATTCCACCCTCCTTGATTATTATTGTTGTTTCTCCAATTGTTATTGTTCCCGTTCTAATTGCCTTGATTGTTACCTTGGTTACCCCAATTGTTGTTTTGGTTGTTGTTGTTTCAATTGCCCTCACTTTGTTATTGGTTGTTATTGTTCCAATTACCGCCGCCTTGTTTATTGCCCCAATTTCCTTGGGGATTCCATTGTTGATTCCCTTGATTTACTCTATTCCCTTGGTAATTATTGACATATTGTCATTCTTCACTTTGCTCATCATATCACTCATTTGAGTAACCACCACCATCATTATTGTTGTCAAATTGCTCACAATTTCCTTGAGGTTGTTCTTGACCTCTTTGCCTCCTTTTTAACATAGAAACATTTTCCATTGCATTAACTTGGCACGGGTTTTGGATTTGTTGAAATTGCTCCTTCGCCAATTGATTCATACTTGTTGTAAGCTCGGCGATAGCTTGGCCATGATCATGCAATTCCTTGTGCAAATGGATGACCGTAGGGTCACCTTGGGGCACATTTGCTCGACTTTGCCATGCCGAAGAGGTGTCAGCCATTTCATCAAGTACATCACATGCCTCTTGGTAAGAAATTTTCATGAAGTTCCCTCCGGCTAATTGGTTCACAATGCACTGATTCGTGGTGTTGATGCCCCAATAAAACGTTTGTTTATAATTACCTCGGTCATGTCGTTATTAGTGCACTCCTTCACCATTGTTCTATATCTTTCCCATATCACGTGCAAAGGTCCCATTGACTCTTGCTTAAATGCTATAATCTCATGCCGAAGAGCCGCCACATGACTTGGAGAAAAGAACTTGGCAATAAATTTGTCCGCCAATTCATCCCATGTGGTGATAGAATGATTGGGGAGCCTTTTTAACCAATCCAATGCTTTACCCCGGAGAGAGAATGGGAAAAGCCTCAATCTCAACGCATCCTCGGATACGTTTGTCTACTTTCTACCCCAGGATGTATCTACGAACCCCTTTAAGTGCTTATAAGCATTTTGGTCCGAGGTGCCCGTAAAATACCCTCTTTGCTCGAGCAAGGTCAACATGACATTTGCGATTTGAAAATTCCCCGCCCGGATTCTGGGAGGAATGATGGCACTCGCATATACTTGATTCAGAAGGACTCTTGGAGCCACTCTTGGTGGTGGTGGAGGAGGTTCTGGAATATTCTCATTCAGATTAGCATTTGCATTGGCATTTCTACCTCTACGTGGAACTTGAGGTGCTGGAAACTCATCTTGATCAAGATCTTCAACCTCCGCCCCCGCCAAGGCACCGCCAAGAGGGTCTTTTCCATTGAGAGCCATTTGTACTTGATTGATTGACACAAACAAAATTAGTAAACAAGAAGGAAAGAGATGCAAATCACAAAACTAGCTACACAGATAGTCAACACCGTAAGCTCCCCGTGAACGGTGCCAAAATGTTGATCGCTGCTAACTAGACACTATGCAATGGTAGGAAGAGCGGGTCGCAATAGCTTTTACCCAAATAGTGGTTCGGGATCGAATTTCCATAGGGAGCTTGGAGTGGAGTTGTATTGTCTGTCTAGCCTAGAGTTGCCTATGTGCTTCTAATTGTACTTCTAATATTTTTGGGGTTTTTTATTTATCACTACTGTTATAAACTAATGATTAAGGCTAAATTAAACTACAAGAATATTGCTAAGTAATATTTAATATAGAGAAAGGCACTAGGGTCACGACACTACCTAGGTGGCTAGTCAACGGGTAGAAGTTACTAAGGGGAGATTGATATCTTTAGGGCTTATGCTATAACTGTTGCACATTTGTACCCATTCTTACACCTCTCGGTAGAGAGAACAATTTTTCCTAATTGGCTCTCTCAATATCAATTGGTTAGGCGAATTAGACCAAGCAACTAGGGTTCAAGTAGGGTAATTACTCTCTCGAGGTTTAACCCATTAATTGGGACTACTCTCATAGGTCCATCCCAATTCTTTGTTGGGTCAATTTTAGGGCCATGGACTCTCTTTCTCAAGAAGAGTTAGACCCATTAAGCTTGAATCGGTGTTTGCAACCACAAATTCAAAATTAAAACACAAAATTAACCCAAATAACAAACACCCAATCTCAATCTCACCCTAGATGGCAACACCTATCAACTACCCACACTAGGGTTGAGCCACAACCCTAGCTAATGGGTTTAGCTAGACATAATTAAAGAAGAAACAGATGAAATAGATGAGGAACTAAATATATTAATTAATTATTAAGTAGAATATACAATAATAAAGAGAAAAAGTGCCAACAATGGCTAAACTAGGCATTCTCGCGAGCTCAGCAGCTTCATAAAAACAAAACTCAACCCAAAAATGGTAAAATGTTCTATTTATACCGGGCTGAAAAAATGGATAAAAATACCCCTGCGGGGTCAGTGCAGACCGTGGCTGCACTGGCTCTTTGACTTCAAGTTTCCATCCCTCTGATCTGACTGGCGAGGACCGCGTAGAAGGGTAGCGCGACCACAGAAGGCCGTAGCACGGACTGCGTGATTATGACTGCGACCGCATAGCCTGCATCTTGACCAATTCACCAACTCTCTGAATCTTCTGACGCGGGCCGCATGAACAAGTACCGTGGACGCGTAAGCTGAACGCGAGCCGCATAGATTTGACTGCGGCCGCGTGGTGAATGCTCTGAATATGCACCATCTCTAAATCTCCTAGTGCGGCCGCGTGCACTTTTGTGCGGTCCGCACTAGGCTCTATTTTCCATCACTTCACTTGGCCTTTGATACTTGAGCAGGTTTTACTCTGTTTTGAGCCTATCTTTGACATTTCGTCGCTTTGTCGCTAAAACATGTAATCAAGCACAACCTGTGAGCATTTTGGTACTATTTTGCAGCAATTTGTGCTCAAAGCATAGGCAAGTAGGAGCATAAAATACGTTAAAATCCTACTTATCAGCGGGTCCGCCTCAGAAACCCCTTTGTGGGATCGATGTGTTCTCGGCATTGTTGTGATAGGAAAAATGTTAGAGTAGCAGAGAAAATTATGGATGAAGAATGAAAGAAGAAGGAGCAGAAAAACTATGAGAACGAATGCCGGAAAGATGAGGAAGAGTAATCATAAGTGAAATGGCCAATAGTTTTTGAATAAATAAATCCTCCACCAATTTATTGGACTGGGTAGCATAAGAATCGAAGAAAAAAGTAGAAGACTAGCGCTGGAATCGAGGCAAAAAACTACAGGTTGGTACCAAAATCGAAGCGACAAACCGTCAGCCGCAGTCTCGAAAACACGCATAATTAGGACGAAAAGACAGATGAAGTCATTTCCTAATAAGACAAAACACCGAGGAAGTGATTTAATATGAAGCAAGGCCCTTCATGTAATGATTTAACCATATTTTCCTCATAATTAAATTTAATAAGGAAAAAATTGCATCCCAAGTTGATGAGTTGAATTTCTTCGGTTGGTTTTCATAAGATTGTTAACTTTGTTTTTAACAGTTGATGTCCAACCACTTTTCCAAAGACCTTTATTATTATAGAATTTTCCAAGGATTGTATAATCGTGATTTCTCTTTAGTTTATAATGGAATAAAATTATCTAGATAATCCTCATTGGATGTTTTATCAGTTAGGTCGCCTGTGCTTTGGATGGGTTGGGAGTTCGAAATGTAAGTTGGCAGATAGGAGTTTGAAGTTAGTGTTTGTAGAAAAGATTTAGTTGGTGTGTGGATTTCAGGTTTGTCAATTTGCATACTATGTTGATTTGGCGGATCCATGATTGACTATGTTGGATTAAACAAGATGAGTGGAGAAGAAGATAGAGAAAATAAAGATGTGGGATGTAGTAGGAGGTAGAGTAAGAGAGATTTTTTGGAAAATTTAGAATTAATTGATTGAAATTTATTCTATTTACTTGTCATAACAACTTGATATTTTCAGAAAAACTTGAGATTATCTATTCTAATAAAAATGAACTTAGAAAATAACGAAATCAAATCTTCTATATATGGTTATTATAAAAAAAGTCACTGGGGTTTCTTTATGCTACACATATAAAAATATTCATTACTGATCAAGAATATGGTAACTACGTGAAGATGTGAATCCATCATCGAAATATATATATGTGCCAAGTGTATTTCTTTTTTAACCTTTAATTTCTTGTTATGAAAGAACATATAATAAGAAGAATTATTCTTTCATTTTCACCAAAATATGTACTTCCTACTGATATAATTTTTAGTATTTTATGAAATAATCGTCTATATAAAATATTCAAAACCTAAACTTATTATTTTTATAATCTTTTATTTCTTAGTATTTTAATCGATTTTAGAAGTTAACGCAAAACTAAAAAGCTACCAATGTGTATACGGCCAAATTCGGAGAGTTCAACTTTGGGGCTATTGCGGCACTCCAACGCCCGACCTCAAGGAGCTCGAAGTGGAATTTGAAAGTGGACCCGTAGGTGCTTCCCTCGAGGGGGCATATCGAAGATAAACCTCAGAGCAGTGCAAGTCGGTGATAATCATGGAAAGGCGGGAACCCCCCCAAGACACGCGATGAAGACTGACAGAGTCTGTAAGATTATACAAATCCTTACTAAGTCGTTGTACAACTGTACTAGTAGCATTTCTTTGTTATTTATTAGACATGTATTGTGTTGAGGTTGACCCCTCCTATATAAAGGGGAACCTTTCACTTTGTAAGGACATGATATATTGAATAACACACAACATTCTCTGCTATCTTTGCTAAAATAATTGTTCTTCACATTCATTTCTCATTCTTTCTTTGTTCCTTCATTATTCATTTATTTTTCTTCATTTATTGCTTATTATTAGCCGCAAAAGGTCATCTTAAAGGCCTTCATTATCATTGTTTCTATGTCAATAACTCATTATCAACTACTCTAAGCAAGCCTCGAATCCCCCGCTCCTGCCAGCTCGAGGCTCGATTTTGTAACAACTTTGGTTTCCTTCTTTATTCTCATTACTTACACTTAGAATCTATTGCGTAACAACTATTATTAAAATAAATCACTTATTTTTAGAACCACAAAATTAAATATAATTATCATTACCATTTTCAAGATAAATAGTTTGGCGCCACCGTGGGGCTTAAAATATTTGGTGCTAGCTTTCTGAAAATACAAAGTTATTCTTCACACTTTTTCTTATCCAAGAATTTTTGATTTCAGGTCAAAATGTCTAACTCTGCAAATGCATGTGAAAACATCAGTATTGGGCTTCAGGGAGAAAATGGTGCAGACGCTGGTGTACCACCACAGAGCCTAGTAGTAGCACCAACAAATGCCGGTGTACTGCCGCAAAATCCTGGGGAGGCACCAGTAAAAATCCTCATCGATGTGAGCTCACGAAACGCTGTGCATATCTATGTACGCCCTCCTACCGGCGGAAGTGGGCGTGGTGAGGAAAGAGACATTAGTCTTTAAGTAATTCTTGAAACGGAAAAGGGCCTGATATATCCCTCTACTATAGTATATTGTTCAATATCGTCCCCCGTTATACTTTCCGTCCCTTAAAGCCCTTACCGTCCAACAAAGTTTTATATGTGCCCTATTTTAACGGCTGGGACACGTGGCATGCTTTGAGAAGACCAAGAACCCACTATACTAAATAAAACTAATCCGCCCTAATTCCCCTGCCCCGCTTGCCCGTTCACAAACCATAAATCAAAAAACCATCGTAAAAGCACAAAAAAACACCAAAATTGTAGGGCTTCTTCATTGTTCCCATTCTGGTAAACCCATAAATCAAAAACCCACTGTAAAAACACAATCAAAACATCAAAATTCTAGGGCTTCTTTGTTGCTCCAACTGCTAAGTATTCAGCTGGTCGGAAACTGCTGTACAATGTTGGAAAATAGTTGTTCGTCGAAGAGGATCAGCCGATGTGGGGAAGTTGCTAATCACTTTACTTCAAAAACTCTTTTAAACCCTAGTAGAAGATTTTACAAATGTCCTAAACCTGAGGTAGTTTTTATTTCTCTATTTCGATTCCTGTTATAATTCCCAACTTTTATAGTGTTCAAGCTTTGAAGATATTTTATTGTGGTTTGTGTAGAGTGAAGGATGTGGGTTTTGGGAATGACATGATAAAGAGTATCCTGATGCTGCTTTAATTGCAATTAACAGTGTAAGATTAGAAGCTACAAATCGCAAGATTAAGATGTTGAATATTTCTTTGGAAGCTCTTACGGTTGAAAGAGACGGGCTGACTGAAAAGATTGAACTCATAGATTCTATGAAGAATTTTGATTTAAAAAAACATGGAATTGGAAGAAAAAGTTGTGAAGTTGAAGATGATTATCACAATTTTATGCTCGCTAATAGTCGGATTTGTATTCTCCTCTATAATGAAGTGAAATTTTGTTGAAATTCTAAGGCTTAGGGGAATGCTGTATCTGTCACACCTTCTTTTTACCTACTACACCCCGTGAAGGGTATAATAGAGGAAGTTTTTCCAATTAAAGAATAATCAAAACAGGGTTCATTATTAAAGATTCAGATTCGCCACTTGGGAGATTTATGGTGTCCCAAGTCACCGGTTGAATCTCGAGTCGAGGAAAAAATTGATTCTGTATTACTGTCCGCAAACCAAAAATCCGGATAAGGAGTTCTGTTAACCCGGGAGAAGGTGTTAGGCATTACCGAGCTCCGTGGTTCTAGCACAGTCGTTCAACTATTGTACTTGGCTTAAATTATCTGATTTTAATAATTATGAACCTATGTGCAAATTTTAACTTTTAACCGCTTCTATTTATTATTATTTTTAATGTGAATTACAACGTCATGAAAACACATCTCGAACCCTGTTACATCAATGCATCCATGGTTATTGATATATTTCGACTTCGCTGAGATTTAGATTTGGGTCACATAAATATGCACCCGAGCTTAGGGAGATAATGTTATTAAAATACGCGCCTAAAAAGACTAACGCGTTATTATCTTTGGGTGAAGGCTGTGAAATTCACTAAATGGCCCATCCCGATTACTAAATATTTTATTTTAACCGATTATTGAGGGCCCCACAATTTGCACTTTATTTGGCGAGACTCGTCTCATTTTTATTCTTAAAAGGCAAACCTAAAACAATCTATAATTTTCTATCATTTGTCTCTAATAATAAAAAAATCTTAACTAATTATTATTGTTGAGCAATTACTACATTTTAGATCCACAAATTCTAAGCAAACCGCGTGGAGGAATCGTAATCCAAATTCGGCACGAAATGGACCAATCGCAAATATGGACCCAGGCCTCAAATGAATATGCAAATCAGGCTTGGGCCTGGGTCGTCCACTTTGGTCCAGATGCCTACACCGGGTGAAATGGCTGTTGAACCCCAGTAACATTTAAATTACCGTAGAACAAATACCCATTGAAGTTGTTTCTAATGACTCTACTCAAAATGATCATGCAAGATTTGGTTCTAATTTCAATTAACATACTACTAATTAAATGGAAACATCCGATTCAATGAACCTCTCAATAGACATGAACATTTATTGTTCTGATTCTTTCCACGTCTCAGCTCCTCCTATCTACTGGATTGAAAAAACAATTATTCATGTGCAGCTTATGAAATTGTGACAAACAATTAAGGAAAAATCACAACTAAAGAGGCGATTGACTGCTATAGTACAAAACTAGTTCGGATAACTCATCATTATATCTTGAACTGGCTACTTTGAACTTACTGGTTTTTGTCTAACAGTTAGTAATACAAACTTAAAAAAAATAAATCAAGTTAACATCAGTGCTTATAGAGTCCATATGTTCATAAGAAAACATCAATCCAATTTAACAATCCATAAGTAAAAACAGTCTAAAGTTTACACATAGCAAATCAACATTTAACTATACGAAACAACTACGTCCAATATTTATTTAACTATACTAGTATGTAACAGTTCAGCAGGCAAACTTCAAGATCAAATGAGTAAGCAATTTCATTCCAGTTTCGAGCTCAGAGTTACAGCAAATTTGAATGTGTACCTGGATGTCAAAACACAACAACAAGAAGAAAGAGATCAGCAGCAGTAACACAGTAAATCACAGCAACAACCCAGCAGATAACCAGCAGCAATTCAAGAAACCGGTTAAAATTTCCAACGCGACAATGGGACAGTTTCAAAACACACAGCACCACACCCAGATAGACCCAAATGAAACTCAGTAATCCAACAGTAACACAAATACCCCGAGACTCAAACTGGACTTGAGTTAAACCAGAAATGACCAGCAAACCTCAAAAGAAAATTTCAGTGAGTTGAACTTAGGAGGGGAAATCAGAATCAACTAACACACTCAAAACTAAATCAAAAGGACCCAATGGAACAGTAAAGCTCAATGTGTTTCCATATTTTCAGTCTCAGAAATTGATCTTAAACTGATTATAGACTGACTTAGGAACTTCAGACTATTTCCAGCTCTCAAAAACTCTCCTTTTTCGTATTTTTAGTTCTATTTTTTTCACCCCTAACTCTGTCCTAAATCCTTCCATTATACCAAAACTGAACCTCCTAGCCCTTGAAACACTCAAACTAATAAAAAACAATTTGCGCATTAACTCCCTGAAACCCCACTAATACATGTTTCATTGTTTTGTTCAAGGGTTATGAGTGGCTTATTCTTTAATTACTCCCCATATCATTATGTCATGTTCCCCACTATTACTAAACAAATGCATTATTTTAATGTTATACTAGTACTCTACTGCCAGCCCACTTAAACTAACCATGTCTAATCTTTTGAATCCCAAAACACCCCCCCTGAAAACCTGAAACTACCCATCAGCTATAACCAATTCAACTAGTTGTCAGCCGTAATTTGTTTCCTTAAATGTCCAGAATATATCACATTTGAAGACTATTCAATTAAGAAACTGATGAACACTACGACTGATTGCAGATAGATATGAGTGAGAACAATCAAAGAGTAAACACATACTGGAAAAAGATGAAAATTCAGATTTTTAACACAAATTAGAAACAATTAAACTATAAGATGAACTTAGAGACAAACTGACTTCTAATGCCCAGGGGCAACTTTGATTATAACTAAAAGGAAAATAAAGCATTCAAAACACTGAATCAACAAGGAAAAATAAACTAAAGTCTAAAATCATACACTTAAAGACATGGGCTATTCGACGAAACCATTTAATTGATTCAACATATGCCAATCAACCAAAATAAGAAAAAACTAGACCAGAAAAAGGTCTGAGAGAGGAGGAGAATTAATTGACATAAGTGATGAACCAAAACGGAACTTAATCAGATAAAAAAATAAGAGAAAAGAGAATAAATACCTTAGAAACTACAGGCTAAACTCCAATCCGTTCCCATTGAAACTTCAACTTGAAGTTTGAAGCTGAAGCGGACCTTAATCGAGTGTTCTCGACTGAGAACACACGACTAAGGTCGGTCACAACCTCAATTTCTTCTTTTTTTGGCTCGATTCCCAGGTTTTGGTTCTTCTCGGGCTCATTCAGTCGACTTCATGTTCGAAAGCATCCAACTTGATT